>JAODAL010085210.1:0-10660 GCA_025379985.1 Phyllomedusa bahiana
AGCCAATTTGGCCTAAGATGTCGGGTATCCATTTGACTGTTGTGGCTTTTAAATTTCCCCAACTTCTCCAGCCCTTTTTGGGGTGTAAGAATAAGGTTTGTTGTTGCTCTCCCATAGACTTTAATGGTCATCGCCTCATAATCGACTGCTCACTATCGAAAAACCTTTATCGATGGTGGCCGACTATCGACTATCGCCCGATGTCGATACCCAACGTAATCGCTCAACACTAGTGGCTATTTGAAAAAAACTAGGGCTGTCCCACGTGCAATACAGCTATTTAAAAGTTATAAGGATAACAAATGGTGGTTTTTGTACCAATGGAATACACCAACAGTAACTATAAAATTTCTGTACCCAAAATTTTTAAGTCCCAAGGTGGCTATTTGAAAAAACTGGGGCGAACCAAAGTGCAATACAGCTATTTAAAAAGTTATACGGATAAAAAAAGGTGGTTTTTTGCACCAATGAAATACAACAGCCAGTTACTACAAAATTTCTGTTTTCAAATTTAAGTAAAGGTGGCTCTTTGAACAAAACGGCCCGCACCAAAGTGAAAAAAAGCTATTTAAAAGTTATACGGATAAGAAAAGGTGGGTTTTGCACCTATGAAATACACCTGCAGTTACTAGAAGATTTCTGTATCCTTATA
Organism: Phyllomedusa bahiana; assembly: GCA_025379985.1. Classification (NCBI taxonomy): domain Eukaryota; kingdom Metazoa; phylum Chordata; class Amphibia; order Anura; family Hylidae; genus Phyllomedusa; species Phyllomedusa bahiana. The sequence continues at coordinate 653 of JAODAL010085210.1, forward strand.
TAAGTACAAGGTGGGTCTTTGAACAAAATTGGGCCGCATCAAAGTGAAAAACACCTATTTAAAAGTTATACGGATACTAAAAGGTGGGTTTTGCACCTATGAAATACACCTGCAGTTACTAGAAAATTTCTGTATCCTAATATAAGTACAAGGTGGGTCTTTGAACAAAAGTGGGCTGCGCAAAAGTGAAAAAACACCTTTTTAAAAGTTATACATAATAAAAGTGGGTTTTGCCCAATGAAATAACACCTGCATTTAAACTAAAAATTTCTGTATCCTAATATAAGTACAAGGTGGGTCTTTGAACAAAACTGGGCTGCACAAAATAAAAAGTACTATTTCATCTCAGGTGCGAGGTGTGCTTACCAAAAACTGGTAAAAAAAAAGCCATTTCAATGCAGGTTCAAAGCAGAGTCTGGGCTGCACAATATACACTCTCCTTTCAAAAGCCTTCCTGCCTGTCTGTCTGTCTGTGTTCGCCCGCACCCCCCGCGGCTGTACAGCTTCTTTAAAAGTCTCTGTCTAACTAACTAAGAGCTGAAATTCTCTAATCTAAACCCATGTTCTAATGTTCACAGCTAAAGCATAGTTTTTCTGTAGAATAAAGAATACTGTGTCTCTGAAGCTGAGCTGTATTGAGAAGACCTAGCACACGTCCTACCTAGTGAGAGACACTGAAACACTGATGATGAACAGGAAACGCTGTTCTATGCAAAACAAGGTCATGTAATTTTTCCAGCCAATGACAACCATACAAATCACAGTCATGACGTCGCACACCTAGCTCAGCCGGCTCTATTCTCTAAGCGATTTGCTGGCCGCCAAAATGACAAGAAACACCGAAAATGTCGGGATAAAAAGATTATGTGCAGATTCTCACCTAAAATATCGCTTGATCGGAAATTTCCGATCAACCTAAAAATGCAGATTTCAACTATGTCGATTATAATCGCTCATCCCGAGGTGTGTCTGATATAGCAGCTTAGCCCCATTCAAGTGAATGGTAACAACTTATGTGTATAAGAAGGTGTACCCTCCGCTGCTATGTTTGTGCTAAGCTAGGACAGAGTTCGATAGTGGACGATTAGGGGATGGTCACACAGGGGAATTTCGGCGCACATTTCGCGGCGTATTTGTGCTCTAATATGGGCGAGATGTGCGCCGAAATTATGGTAATCCATAGTTCTGATAGAGAACTATGGATTACGCCTCCTCTCCCCGCTCTTACAATACGATTGTATTGTACGCGCGGGGAGATAAGTGACATGTCAATTACTTGTGGCGAATACGCGCCACAAGTAATGCATATCAATGGTACATCGTGTGAACATAGTACATCGTGTGAACATTGCCTTACATGTAGCGAGCGAATATACATAAACAAATGTGTTCATGCAGTATTTTCTTTTTCAGGGAGCTATTAATGTTTAAACTTCTAACATTCTACTTACATTTTTACAAGGTTTTTGACCTCTTCCCTGCCAATGATGTTGGACGGTATGATTATCGGGTCCAGGAACATGAGGATTCATGTGGATTTAGATATCCTCGCCGTCCTTCGATTTCACCTATGTTAAGAAGGCCAATAGGCCCATGGTGGTTCCCTGAAGATGATAGTGTGGATGTATACAGCTTGTTCAAGGTAAAATATTACATGTTGCATGAATATTACAAACCTACATGAAGCTGAAAGGAAGCTTAAAAAAATCTATATATACACTCACCGGCCACTTTATTAGGTACACCATGCTAGTAACGGGTTGGACCCCCTTTTGCCTTCAGAACTGCCTCAATTCTTCGTGGCATAGATTCCACAAGGTGTTGCAACGATGCTCAATTGGTACCAAAGGGGCCCAAAGAGTGCCAAGAAAATATTCCCCACACCATGACACCACCACCACCAGCCTGAACCGTTGATACAAGGCAGGATGGATCCATACTTTCATGTTGTTGACGCCAAATTCTGACCCTACCATCCGAATGTCGCAGCAGAAATCGAGACTCATCAGACCAGGCAACGTTTTTCCAATCTTCTACTGTCCAATTTCGATGAGCTTGGGGCAAATTGGAGCCTCAGTTTCCTGTTCTTAGCTGAAAGGAGTGGCACCCGGTGTGGTCTTCTGCTGCTGTAGCCATCTGCCTCAAAGTTCGCCGTACTGTGCGTTCAGAGATGCTCTTCTGCCTACCTTGGTTGTAACGGGTGGCTATTTGAGTCACTGTTGCCTTTCTATCAGCTCGAACCAGTCTGCCATTCTCCTTTGACCTCTGGCATCAACAAGGCATTTCCGCCCACAGGACTGCCGCTCACTGGATGTTTTTTCTTTTTCGGACCATTCTCTGTAAACCCTAGAGATGGTTGTGCGTGAAAATCCCAGGAGATCAGCAGTTTCTGAAATACTCAGACCAGCCCTTCTGGCACCAACAACCGTGCCACGTTCAAAGGCACTCAAATCACCTTTCTTCCCCATACTGATGCTCGGTTTGAACTGCAGGAGATTGTCTTGACCATGTCTACATGCCTAAATGCACTGAGTTGCCGCCATGTGATTGGCTGATTAGAAATTAAGTGTTAACGAGCAGTTGGACAGGTGTACCTAATAAAGTGGCCGGTGAGTGTATATATATACATACACCCCTCACATTTTAGTAAAGATTGTATTATATCCTTACATAGGACAACAATTGGATACTATGTAAAGTAGTCAGTGTGCAGCTTGCATAAATTTGTTGTGCCCTCATAATAACTCACACAGCCATCAATGTCTAAACCGCTGGAAACAAAAGTGAGAACCTAAGTGAAAATGGACAAACTGTGCCCAAAGTGTCAATATTTTGTGTGGCCACAATTATTTTCTAGCACTGTCTTAGCTCTCTTGAGCATGGAGTTCACTAGAGCTTTACAGATTGCCACTGGAATTCCCCACAGGGTTTATGTATGGAGACATGCTTGGACAGTCCGGAACCTTTACCCTCATTTTCTTTAGCAATGCAGTAATCATCTTGGAGGTGTGTCTGAAATTGTTATCATGTTGAAATACTGTCCTGGGGCCCAGTTTCAGAAGGAATGAGATCATGTTCTTCTTCAGTATGTCACGGTACATGTTGACATACATGGTTCCCTTAATGAACTGTAGCTCCCCATAACCGGCAGCACTCATGCAGCCTCAAACCATGACACTCCAATCACTATGTGTGACTGCAGGCAAGACACACTCCTCATCTGATTGCTACCACACATGCTTGACACCATCTGAACCAAATAAGTTTATTTTGGGTCTCGTTAGACCACATGGTTTCAGTAATCTATCCCCCTTTAAAGCCTGATTGCCTTCAGCAAACTTTTTTGCAGCTTTCTTGTGCATCATCTTTAGAAGAGACTTCCTTCTGGGACAAACAGTCATGCAGACCAATTTGATGCACACTGTGTAGCATCTGGTCTGAGCACTGAGAGACTTACCCCATATCCATTTAACCTCTGCAGCAATGCTAGCAGCACCATCACGTCTATTTTTTTAAAGACAATCTATTGATAGGGCACTGAGCACGTGCACTTAACTTCTAAGATATGCCATCTTTAAATGTGATAGGTCCATGCCCACTTCTGGGACCTGTACCTAGTTCCTAAATGTGCCCCAAAACCTTCCTGTTCTCAACAGAGAGGTTGTCGGAACGCTCCCATTGAAATGAATGGCAATTTAGATTAGAGCAGAGTGTCGCTGCTCGGCTAAATTTGGAACTCCTATTAATAGTTAGGTTCAAGAGAGGCTGACATTAAATTATAAATCAGCGAGTCCTATATGTGGAGTTCTTTATAGAGTCACAGTCTTTTCTAGCTATCTCCCCAAACTATTGGTGTTATATATAGTGTTGAGCGATTGCGTTGGCTAAACGAGATCGTCGATAGTCGATAGTCCCGGCCGCTATCGATAAGGGTTTTTCGATATGGAGCATCGATTATGCGCGAATACCATTACAGTCTATGGGAGAGCAACAACACCTTCATTATTACACCCAAACAAGGCTGGAGAAGCTGAAATTAACATCCACAACAGTCAAATGGATACGTGCTACATCTTAGGCAACACACTTAGGTTATAAAAGTCACAGAAAAAAAGTCACAGCCCATTTACTATCCCTGTCTTGTACCACAGCCTGACCCTTAAACCTGCATCACCCACAAATTAAAAAGTGCCAGAAGGCAGTATATTTGAAACCATATGTTACTTAACGGGACATTGAAATATCCCTGTCCGGGAACGCAGCATAGCCCCAAACCTGCATGACCCCCACATTTAAAAAGTGCCGAAAAAGAGTCTTCAAAAAACCATTTTAGTTTCACCTGGACATTGACTTTTAACTTCCTGGACCGCAGATGACCATTAAAACCCGTCTGACCCCAGATTAAAAGTTGCCGGGGAAAATGAGTTCGTTATGTCAAAATGTCTTTATGTTTTTGTATAATACAACGGTATTTTTTGCACCTTTCAATTCACCTGTGGTGGGCTATAGAATTTGCGTTTTAAGATTTACGTAGATGCTGCGTCAATGAAAAGTGCCCGGGTGCGCAAAAGTCAAAAAACACGTAACTGTTTATGTTTTGATATAATAAAACTGTATTTTTTTTCAGATTTCAATTCACCTGTGGTGAATATAGAATTGCTGTTTTAGATTTACGTAGATCTGCATCAATGAACAGTGCTGGGTGCTCAAAAGTCAAAAAACATGTAACTGTTATGTTTTGATATAATAAACGGTAAATTTTTTGCACCTTTTAATTCACCTGTGGTGAAAAAGTATTGCTGTGTTAAGATTTACGTAGATGCTGCGTCAATGAACAGTGCTGGGTGCGCAAAAGTCAAAAAACACGTAACTTTATTTTTTGATATAATAAACGGTATTTTTTGGGACCTTTCAATTCACCTGTGGTGAATATAGAATTGCTGTTTTAAAAATTTACGTAGATGCTGCGTCAATGAACAGTGCTGGGTGCGCAAAAGTCAAAAAACACGTAACTGTTATGTTTTGATATAATAAACGGAATTTTTTGAACTATAAAATTCACCTGTGGTAATATAGAATTGCTGTTTTAAATTTACGTAAGTTGCGGTCAATGAAAAAGGCTGGGTGCGAAAAGTAAAAAAAAAACTAACTGTGATTTTTTTCGTACGATAACGTATTTTTTGGCAAAAAAACAACTGTGCTGACTACAAGTTTTTGGGGTTTGTAATTTAAGTGCAAGGTGGATATTCAACAGTCACGGGTTTAAAGGGGTAAAATTGAACACCTACTAAAAATGTATATGTAAAAAAGGGGAGTTTTGCAGCTAAAAAAAGAACCGCATTTACAGAAATTATGTTTTACCAATTTTAAAGTTCGGGCTGCCCAAAATTCCAGGAAAATATTTAATAGCAAATTTTTTAAAAAAAAAGATATTCCACTCCCATGTCACCTAAGTCTTGGTAACTTTATCCATGTTTTTTGAAGAGCTTTCTGTGTTCCCCCGCGGGCCCCCCCCCCCCCCCCCCCCCCCCCCCCCTTGAATTTAAGGGGAAATGCTGCTTTAAAATTCCTAGCAAACTACAAAAAATGTTCAAATCTCTAATCAAACAAAATTTTGGAAGGATACAGAAATAGTAGAGGTTTCTCTGTGCAGAAATAGACTAATTTCGCTGAGCTGTTTGTCCACGGGGCAGAGCGCAGGTCCTATCCCATTAGACCTGAGAGACACTGAGGCGAAACAGGAAACGCTGTTCTATTAAAACGAGGTCAGTGATTTTTCCACCAACGAACCATACACACCCCAGTCAGACTGCCACACACTCACCCTGCTCTATTCTGAATCTCATTTGCTGGCGCCAAAATTTACGGGAAGCGCCAAAAAAAGGGGGATCTTAATAGATGATGCCATTTTTTAACCTTAATTACGCATGATTGGAATTTCGATCACCAAAAAAAAACCTGCCGATTTCAATTTGTCGATAAAAATCCTCAACAAAAATCTTTGAGCACCAGGTTTCCCGGGCCACCAATGACGTGTCCCCACTGCAAGACCCTTTTGCAAGGGGGGGCTCACTATGTTTTTCCAGGCGGGCATTGGGGAATCAAAGGAGCTGCGGAGATAAGATAAAAGATACTTGGGGGGGTATTATGTTTTCTGGGGTCCTCTTACCAACCAGTCGGAAGGGTAAAGGGGGGCATCGCTTTCACTTTTTTTCCGCAGAGGGAAAGGGGATCGGGAAAATAACCCCGGGAGAAGAAGACGACCCCCTTTTGGCGTGGAAAAGCGGGGGGCGGTCGGGAGGAAGGGGTTTTTGGATCTGAATAGATCAGAGGGGACCCTACCCCTTTTCCAGCAGATAACGCCATTCCTCCAGAGCCAGTTTGATGGCCAATAGCTCCCGGTCTCCGTTTTGGAAAAGAATCCGCAAGTCACCATTTTATCCTTGGGTCCCTTTTGCGACCCCGACAGACAAGGCTTCTACTTCTAGTGAAAAAGGTTTTGCAGGGTCCGGCCGTGACAGGAAAGAAGCAGAAGCAAAGGCAGTCTTCAGTTTCACGAACGCTTCCTCAGCCTCGGGGATCCAACTTCATGGGTTAGCGTTCTTCTTCGTGAGGGCCACAGTGGGAGCTACCCGTGTAGAAAAGTGCGGGATGAACTGCCGGTAATAGTTGCAAAACCCCAGAAAGTGTTGTATGACCCGAAGACCAATAGGGCGAGGCCATTGTAAGACAGCAGACAGTTTTGCCGGGTCCATTTTCAAACCTTGGTCAGAGATAATATAACCCAGAAATGGCAGGCTGGTTTGGTGAAAGATGCACTTTGCCAATTTGGCGTACAGGCGGTTAGCACGGAGGCGCCTCAGAACCTGGCAGACGTGGACGCTGTGAGTCTCCAGATCGAGTGAGTATACCAAGATGTCGTCCAGCTATACCACGACACAAGTATGTAGGAGATCCCTGAAGATGTCATTCATGAATTCCTGGAAGACGGCCGGGGCATTACACAGGCCAAACGGCATGACCAAGTACTCAAAGTGCACGTCACTGGTGTTAAAGGCCCTCTTCCACTCATCACCCTTAAGGATAAGGATCAGGTTTTAGGCTCCCCTCAAGTCCAACTTGGAGAAAATCTTCGCACCACATAGGCGATCAAAGAGCTCTGTGATTAACGGCAGAGGGTACCGATTCTTCACCGTGATCTTGTTAAGTCCCCGATAGTCTATGCAGGGCCGCAAGATACCGTCCTTCTTTTCCATGAAGAAGTATCCTGCACCTGCAGTAGAGGAGGATTTTCGTATGAACCCCTTCTGGAGATTTTCCCAGATATATTCAGACATGGCTTGTGTCTCGGGAATGGACAAGGGGTAGACTCTACCCCGGGGAGGACTGGTCCCCGGCCGTAGATCGAGCGGACAATCATATGGCCAAGGAGGGGGAAGGATCTCCACTTCTTTCTCTGAAAAGACATCGGCAAACTCCTGGTATTCAGCGGGTAGGCTGGGCAATGGTTCGTGGGGAATCGTTCGAGAACTGGACGAGATGCCACCAGACAACGGCTGAGGCAGTTAGGACCCCAGCGAGTGACTTCTCCCAATGTCCAGTCTAGTAGGAGTAGGGGGAAATGGAAATCGCAGACACGGGGAAATTCGGGAGAAACCCGCCCCAAGAGAAGCACCGGGTAACATGTAGAAGGGAAAATCTTCTCCTTATGAGGGCCCCCCACTGGAAGGCAGCGGGGTTGGTGATAAATGTATATGTGTTTTAGGGACTCCCCCGCTGACCCGCGGAGGGTTACCAAAGGGGTTTTTTTCCCCGTTTGGCCACCGGGAGGCGATACCGCGAAATAAGGAGCGGTGGATAAAATTTTCCCGGGGCCGAGCCAGAGTCCAGGAAGGCAGAGAAACCCCAAACATGATCCAGCATCAGTCATGACTAGTGTTGAGGGGATTATTTTTCGAAAAAAAGTTGAAATCGGCAAGGGTTTTTTATGGTGATCGGAAAAAAATTTTTGATCATTTCGATAATTTTTAAAGGGAAAATCCCGTGCATCCCTCTAAATTAAGATCCCCGCCAATTTTTGGCCTTCCCGTAATTTTGGCGGCCAGCAAATCAGGGGTTACAGAATAGAAAAGGGGATGTGTGTGGGGACGTCATGACTGGGGGTGTGGGATGGTTTTTCCCATTGGTTTGGAAAAAATTTAATTTACCCCCCGTTTTTAAAAATAGAACAGCGTTTCCTGTTCGCCTCATTTTCTCTCCAAACGTCTCATTGGAAATAGGGGGTTGGGGCCCCTGCCTGTGGGCCCAAAAAGCTCAGCGAAAATTATTCTATTTCTGCACAGAGAAACCTTTACTATTAGCTGTGATCCTTACAATTTAGTTAGATTAGAGATTGGAAGATTTTATGTAGTTAGGTAGAGAATTTTAAAGGAGCATCTACTGCTGTAAAGTCACAGAGGGAGCGGGGGGGGGGGGAGGACCCCCGCGGGCGAACACAGACAAGCTCTATAAAGAACACTGGATAAAGTTCACCAAGAATTAGTGTAGACATTGCACTGCAATATCTTTATTATTAACAGTTTGCTATTGAAATATTTCCTGGATATTGGGCAGCCTGAACTTATATTAGGATACACATCATTTCTAGTAACTGCAGGTCTCTGTGTTAGGTGCAAAACTCCACTTTTATTATCAATATACATTTCAGATAGGTGTTCATTTTCAATTTTACCCATTCCACCTTTGTTCATATATCCACCTTGCACTTAAATCTGAAAACAGCAATTTTATAGTCACCACAGGTGAATTGAAAGGTGCAAAAAATACCGTGTATTATACGAAAACATAACAGATACGTGTTTTTTTACTTTGGCGCACTACAACTTTGTTCATTGACGCAGCTTGCACGTAAATCTGAAAACAGCAATTTTATAGTCACCACAGGTGAATTGAAAGGTGCAAAAAATACTGTGTATTATACGAAAACATAACAGATACGTGTTTTTTTGACTTTGGCGCACTACAGCTTTGTTCATTGACGCAGCTTGCACGTAAATCTGAAAACAGCTATTTATAGTAAACACAGGTGACATGAAAGGTGCAAAAAATACAGTGGATTAAACAAAAACAAAACAGATACGTGTTTTTTTGACTTTGGCGCACTACAGCTTTGTTCATTGACGCAGCTTGCACGTAAATCTGAAACAGCAATTTTATAGTCACCACAGGTGAATTGAAAGGTGCAAAAAATACATTTTATTATCCGAATACATTTCAGATACGTGTTTTTTGACTTTGGCGCACTACAGCTTTGTTCATTGACGCAGCTTGCACGTAAATCTTAAAACAGCAATTTTATAGTCACCACAGGTGAATTGAAAGGTGCAAAAAATACCGTGTATTATACGAAAACATAACAGATACGTGTTTTTTTTGACTTTGGCGCACTACAGCTTTGTTCATTGACGCAGCTTGCACGTAAATCTGAAAACAGCAATTTTATAGTCACCACAGGTGAATTGAAAGGTGCAAAAAATACAGTGTATTATACGAAAACATAACAGATACGTGTTTTTTGACTTTGGCGCACTACAGCTTTGTTCATTGACTCAGCTTGCACGTAAATCTGAAAGTAGCAATTTTATATTCACCACAGGTGAATTGAAAGGTGCAAAAAATACCGTGTATTATACGAAAACATAAGATACGTGTTTTTTTGACTTTGGCGCACTACAGCTTTTTCATTGACGCAGCTTGCACGTAAATCTGAAAACAGCAATTTTTATAGTCACCACAGTGAATTGAAAGGTGAAAAAAATACCATTTTATTATCGAAAAAAAATTTCAATACGGTGTTTTTTGACTTTGGCGACTACAGCTTTTTCATTGACGCAGCTTGCACGTAAATCTTTAAAACAGCAATTTATAGTCACCACAGGTGAATTGAAAGGTGCAAAAAATACCGTGTATTATCCGAAAAATCAAAACTTTTTTTTACTTGGGGCACAT
>JAODAL010085211.1:0-10660 GCA_025379985.1 Phyllomedusa bahiana
ACACGGACTTTGTCACATTGAGGTTGAACACATTGTTTAAATTAAGGTACATTAAAAGGTCCTATGACAGGTTAGCCCACACAATGGGATAAGTAACATCTGATGTACAGCGAAGGTGAAAAGGTCACCATCAAAGAAGGAAGGCTGTGTGCCATTCTCCAGTAGACACTTGACTAAGGCTTTGTCTCCACTACACACATTTTTGGTTGTTATTTCAGCGTTTTTTCGGTTGCTGAAACTGCTGAAAAAACAACTGAAAACAGATCCGATAGTATTTAATAGTAAAAACGTTCTGTAGTCTTAACAGAAAGTTTTTTTCTGCTACCAGTAATTTTTTGAAAAAAGAAAAAATTACAGAGCAGAGTATAAAATTTACTATTGAAGTCTATGTAGACTTCTGGAAGTTTTTTTGCGTTTTTTTGCAGAAATCTACAGCAATTAATGTTGTGCATTTCTGCACAAAAAAAAAAAAACACCAAAAAATGTGCCAAAAATGCACCAAAAAATGCACCAAAAAACGCAACATGCAAAAAAAGGTTAGTTTTTGAATTGTTTTTTACATGCACTGGACAAAAAAAATTCAGTTTTATGAATGGTTTTAGGATTTGGTTTTCAGTGAATTTTTTGACCAAAGCCGTGTAGACCTAGGCTTAGAGGCTTATTTCTATAAGATGTCAAGCACTGCATTAAACCCTGTGTCCTTGCAACAGTTATCAATTTGTTGTGAGGAAAGGGGACAGAAGTGAGAAGCCAATTCTGTCATCTACAGCAATGCCGTTATTATTTAAAATGTCCAGGGCCTAATTTTAGACTCAGGCTGGTGCATGTCACTCAGAATATCTTTGTGTCTTTTTGCCATTAGAAAAGTTATTTTGTTTAAAAACTTTATCATTGAGAAGGCAGATTTACACTGACCCCCCTCTTGATAGTGACACTTTAGTGGGTGAATTTTTGGTAACAGATATTTGTATGTCGTGAAAATTATTTAAAGCTACTGTATGTAACTGTAATTGCATATTCTGTGCAGTCCAGATGTTAATGAAGCAATGGACAACCCAACATTGTTTTGAATTGTCCCAGTTGTGATAATAGCCTGCACCCCTTGAAGCTGTGGAGGTTGTGTTATGGTGAAATAAAGGCTGACAAATGTTCAGTAGTTTTTATGCACATATGAACTAGCCAGATTTAAAGGCTATAGACACCTGTGAATGCATTTTTTTGATTACTGCATTGTACTTATATTGGGGTAAAATACTATTTCTCCAATGGCTCTTTATTAAACATGTGCTCTGTTTTTCTTCTGCAGCTTGCATGTTTTTGCATACATTCCAAGCTGTTCTGTCTTATTTTATTCTGAATTGGATAGAGCGGCCTGAAATGTATGTACAATTACACAAGCTATAGAAGTAAAATGGAGCTACATGTTTAATTAAGAGGCCTATAATATATATATTTTTTTACCACAAAATGCACAGTGTAATAATAAAAAATGTTCTCAACGGTGCCTATAGCCTTTAAAATTTATGGCACACTAAATTAGCTAACCGGTCTTTGTAACTACAGATGTAGCAAAGTTTACATTGATGGCAATATCATAGCTTTCCATGGTTTCTTTTCTTAGATCATAACAAAAACCATAGAAAAGCAATAAAAAATGTCAAAATAACGGTCTGTGCTGTGATACCATGGTGTTTTTTCTCTCAGGTTTATCTTTGGTTCATTTGTAACTATCTATCTACCTCGTTATCTATCTACCAAAAAAAGTTTGCAACACTAATCGTAAAATAGACATGGGCCAATAACATATAACTTTTCATTTTTTACTAATTTTTTTCTTCAGTGGATTTATTGGAGAGCACTAGTCAGCTGGTACCCATAATCATTCTACTTTTGACTTCAGTGCTTCATCTATCTATCTATCTATCTATCTATCTATCTATCTATCTATCTATCTATCTATCCATCTATCTATCTAAGTAGATATAGTTTTAGAAATCTTAACTCTTATTCTGCATAATTAGACTAGGCAAGACATTAATATGCATGTATGTTCTTTCAATTATAAATGTATTTTTTAAAATCTAGTACAGTGTATGCATTAGTTATATAAAATATAGCACTACAAACTAACCCTGTATGCACAACATGAATCTATTCATTTTTATGAAAAGTTATTGGAATGTGAAATAAAGCATATATTCCTAAGTATGAAGAATACGCTATAGGAAACAATTTAAGCATTGTTATCTCTCCTGTGTCTTAATATTACCATATTGTTCTATTCTAGAAAGATTTCCTAGTAAACGTATAGTTCCCAGGTGTAGTAGCAGCATGACTCCACTGACTCCATTGATAGCACCAGATTTCATGTTCTTTTATTCTGTAGAATATACTTGATTACTTGATTCTTAGTATAGAACACAAAAAGCAAAATGTTGAAATTCTCTTATTAGAGTTGTTTGTTAAACCGGACACTGAACCGGGTAAGGGCAGTTATGACATCAGATGATGGGTGAAGTCATTTCGTTCTTAACAGTGACTCATGTACCAGGCGCTGCCTCTGATTTATGAGTTACATATGTGTCCTTCGTTATCTTTCCCCTTGACTCAATATATTCTGAGACACATGGTTCGAGATGACCAGCCTGGAGAAAAACATGATTTTACGGTAATCTGTTGGGAGGTGTTTGTATTTATAAATGGCCACCGAAGGGCTGCAGCCACTTTGTTTTTGTTCTTTTTCTATACCCGACTGCCCTTGATGATGGGGAATAGGAAGAGATGTGAAAGTTAGATGTCAGATATTACCGTATTTTTCGGACTATAAGACGCTTTTTTTTCCCAAATTTGGGAGGAAAATGGTGGTACGTCTTAAAGTCCAAAGATATACGGTAGGTGCTCTTATGGTCCGGTGCGTCTTAAAGTCCGAAAAATACGGTAGGTGTGTCTTAAAGTCTGAAAAATACGGTATGTGTGCTATACTCAGGGCCGACATGTCAGTACTATTGTGTGCATATGTATGGTATATGGGTGAGTTGCATGTGCGGCACTTGTCTTATATAAGCATGGTGTTACAGTATGTCAAGTGGTTTGGTGCAGCCTGTGTCCTATGTGGGAGTATGTGGTGTGATTGGCATATGTGCATTGTTCAGCATATTTCTATTTGTGCAGCATGCAAGCATAAGAACAGAATATATTTTAAATTTTCTATCTTTCCTATTAAAGGCATGGGGGACTAAGAAAAGGGTTTTATTTTTATCAGCATCCAGCCAAGCTCTAGGATATTAGAAAGTGATAGAGGTAAACAAGCAGTAAAGCCTGCTATGCCTACTGGTAAGAGAAGTAGTGGCATTAATCAAGACCAGAAGGCGGACCCATTTGAATCACATCCCACAAGATCCCTTTCTTCTAAGTATACTTACTCCATTATTTCCTTTGCTGACATGAAGTAATTCTCTTCAAAAATAGGACCCATTTCAATTGGTGCCATACTCCATAACTTTCAATATACAACGTTGCTTAAAGAAAACATTTTTGAGAAGGCAGAATTTCATGTCCAGTCAAGGTAATTAAGATAAAGCTTCTGCTCCCTCATTTCCAGAAGAAAGGATATAATTAGAGATGGGCGAAGTTCTCAAAATTTCGGTTCGGTCACTTTGCCGAATTTCCCGACAAAAATAAATTTGGTCTGAATTACTTCAGAATGAATTGCATTAAAAAACAGCTATTTCCAGGCTGCACAGAGCCTGCAGGGTGCTGTAGAACGTTGTGCCATGCTTAAATATACAGAGGGAGCTTGGTTTGGTCTTCATACAATGTTGTGTTTTAGTATGACACGCAGATACTGCTGCGCTCTTAGAACCTTCACTATAAAATTCCCTGGGCACTTAAGAGGGCAAAACTGACCAAAAAATTCAAGCGGAAATGTTGCCTGATAAAGTCCATGCCAGCGAAAGCGGGAAAAAAACAAAGTTAGAGCCAGGTGGCAAAAATGACAAGTGTGGAGGTACGGCGCAGCCAGCAGCAGCATGAGGTCAGCAGTGGCACAATGACATTCTGGAGGTGGCAAAACAAAATAGGCCACAGAGTGGGACAATGACACAGTGTGGAGGGCAGGCAGCAGCAGCATGAGGTCAGCAGGGCACAATGACATTCTGGAGGTGGAAAAAACAGGAGTAGGCCACAGGGGTGCACAATGACACAGTGTGGAGGGCCCTGGCAAGCAGCCATGAGGTCAGGCAGTGGCACAATGACAATTTGGATGTGGAACAAACAGGAGTAGGCCACAGAGTGTCACAATGACACGTGTGGAGGGCACGGCAGCAGCAGCATGAGGTCAGGCAGTGGCACAATGACATTCTGGAGGTGGCAAAAACAGAGTAGGCCCAGTGGCCCAATGACAAAAGTGTGGAGGCACGGCAGCAGCAGCATGAAAGGTCAGGCAGTGGCAAATGACATTCTGAAGGTGGCAAAACAGGAGTAGGCCACAGAGTGTCACAATGACACAGTGTGGAGGGCACGGCAGCAGCAGCATGAGGTCAGGCAGTGGCACAATGACATTCTGGAGGTGGCAAAAACAGGAGTAGGCCGCAGTGTGTCACAATGACACAGTGTGGAGGGCACGGCAGCAGCAGCATGAGGTCAGGCAGTGGCACAATGACATTCTGGAGGTGGCAAAAACAGGAGTAGGCCACAGAGTGTCACAATGACACAGTGTGGAGGGCACGGCAGCAGCAGCATGAGGTCAGGCAGTGGCACAATGACATTCTGGAGGTGGCAAAAACAGGAGTGGGCCACAGAGTGGCACAATAACACAGTGTGGAAGGGGACGCAGCAGCACAAGGTCAGGCAGTGGGACAATGACCCTTCTGGAGGGGGCAAAAACAGGAGTAGGCCAGAGTGTCACAATGACACAGTGTGGAGGGCACGGCAGCAGCAGCATGAGGTCCCGGCAGTGGCCAATGACATTCTGGAGGGGCAAAACAGGAGTAGGCCACAGAGTGGACAATGACACAGGTGTGGGGCACGGCAGCAAGCTTTGAGGTCAGGCGTGGCACAAAAGACATTCTGAGTGGCAAAAAAGGAGTGCCACAAGTGGCACAATGAAAACAGTGTTGGAAGGCACGGCCAGCAGCATGAGGTCAGGCAGTGGCACAATGACATTCTGGAGGTGGCAAAAAACAGGAGTAGGCCACAGAGTGTCACAATGACACAGTGTGGAGGGCACGGCAGCAGCAGCATGAGGTCAGGCAGTGGCACATGACATTCTGGAGGTGGCAAAAACAGGAGTAGGCCCAGGTGGCCAATGACAAAGTGTGGAGGGCACGGCAGCAGCAGCAGAGGTCGGCAGTGGCACAATGACATTCTGGAGGTGCAAAAAACAGGAGTAGGCCCCGGCGTGGCACACTGACACAGTGTGGAGGGCACGGCCCGCAGCAGCATGAGGGGCAGGCAGGGCACAATGACATTTTTGGGTGGCAAAAAACAGGAGTAGGCCCGCAGTGGCACAATGACACAGTGTGGAGGGGACGGCAGCAGCAGCATGAGGTCAGGCAGTGCACAATGACATTCTGGAGGTGGCAAAAACAGGAGTAGGCCACAGAGTGTCACAATGACACAGTCTGGAGGGGACGGGACAGCAGCATGAGGTCAGGCAGTGGCACAATGACATTCTGGGAGTGGGCCACAGAGTGGCACAATAACACAGTGTGGAAGGCACGACAGCAGCATAAGGTCAGGCAGTTGCACAATGACATTCTGGAGGTGGCAAAAACAGGAGTAGGCCACAGAGTGTCACAATGACACAGTGTGGAGGGCACGGCAGCAGCAGCATGAGGTCAGGCTGTGTCACAATGACATTCTGGAGGTGGCAAAAACAGAGTAGCCACAGAGTGGCCAATGACACAGTGTGGAGGGCACGGCAGCAGCGCATGAGGTCAGGCAGTGCACAATGACTTCTGAAGTGGCAAAAACAGGAGTATGCCACAGAGTGGCACAATGACACAGTGTGGAGGGCACGGCAGCAGCAGCATGAGGTCAGGCAGTGGCACAATGACATTCTGGAGATGGCAAAAACAGGAGTAGGCCACAGAGTGGCACAAAGACAGAGTGGAGGTCACGGCAGCAGCAGCATGAGGTCAGAGAGTGGGACAATGACATTTTTGGAGGTGGCAAAAACAGGAGTAGGCCAAGAGTGGCACAATGACACAGTGTGAGTTCAAGGGAAACAGCAGCCTGAGGTCAGACAGCGGGCACAATGACATCTGGAGTTGCAACAGTAGTAGGCCCCAGAGTGGCCCCAATGCAGAGAGTGGAGGTGACGGTGGCAGCAGCACAGTCAGACAGTGGCACAATGACTTCTGGATGGAAAAACTGGAGTAGGCACAAGTGGCACAATGACAGAGAGTGGGTGACGGTGGCAGAGCAATAGCAAAGAGGGCAGAGAGTGGCACAATGACACAGTGTGGATGTCACGGCAACAGCAAGAGCAGCATGAGGTCATAAAGTGGCACAATGACAGAGTGTGGAGGTTGGTGGCAATACCAGTCCCTGATTAAGATGGTTGGTGGCAGATAGAGAAACTGTCAGCAGATATGTGGCATCAGGCGGGTGGCGGCATCAAATAATTTTGGGGTGAGGCAGATATTTTTAACCCAGACTCATTTCTCAAAAGTTTTGGGGGACCCTTTTATGCTACGCCTAAGCTTTTGGGGGGTGGAAATCCTGGCCCAATCCCACCCTGATTCTCTGACTAAGGTCATTTGTTCCACATTTCCTGTGGGCCAAACAGGGTTCCCTTGGGGAACGATTGGGCCCCCCCGCACTGAAGACCCACCTGAAAGCCCCCCAACGGCCGGGCAGGACAGCTTTTCCACTGCAAAACCACCAAAATTTCGGCCAAACATCCATTTTGGGTTTCCCAAAGTCAATGGATCTTCTTAAAATGGGGTGGGGAAGTGCGGGCCAAAGTAGGCCCCCCAAACCCCTTGGTTCAGGTCCAGGGTCCCTGCGCTGGGTTGGGGACTACCCTCCTCACTAGGGGGGTAAGGGGCTGCCATCAGTGACTCCCGACTTTTTTGGGTTTTTCTGCTGTGGAGTGGTACTGTTCCTACCCCACCACCTTCCCCCAGCAGCCGCGGGAGTAAATCATGGCCCCTCGAAAGAACCCGGGCAGGGGCCGGGCAGAGGAGGGACATGCCTCCCCTAGGCAGCGGCCCCAAAAGACTAAAGGGGGGATTTCCATAAATATTTTTAGTTTTTTCCTCCCTCTCAGTAGCTGGGAAAAAGGCTCCCATTTTTGACCGGTACAGGGGCCAATAGGGTGGAGAGCCCGAAGTCCCTCCCTCTGTCGGATTTCGACTAAATTTGGGGTGCACTAGCCAAAGGGAAAACGCATTTCTGCGGGGCATCTGCCCCAAGTTGAACCCCAGGGGCTCCCGCCTCCATCCCCTGAATACTGCCACGGGCTTGCCGGGGGATCGCCTCCTTTTCCCCCATCTCCACACCTCCTCCGCGCCCTTTCTCCTCCTCTCTTTTTACCTGGGTAGAAAATCCCAACTCATTTCAACCCCAAAAATGCTTTTGGCTCCAATGCCTCCCCTCCATTTCAGTCCCCACCCCGACTCATGTGGGCCCCGAGATTTTAGTTTGCCCATCTCCAGTCCCCGCTCAGACAGATTTTTCAACCTCTGTTCCAGGACATTTAAAACAGTGGAAAAGACGTTAATTTCATCCCGTAGTTTCCCCGGGGGCTGACAAAAAAACGCCCCTTTTCCCCGAAAGGCCCCAACAAACGGCAAGGGGTCACCCCAAACGCCACTGACTGACATCAAAAATTAAAAACAAAAGGGGGGTACTCCCTTCCGCCTGGGTACAAAAAAATCATTAATGGCCTTTCTCTGTTCATAAAAATTCCCGGGCCCCAAAAGTGCAGGCTTGGGGAACCCAAACGGGTGGAAACATCGCATACAAGTGTGTTGGGGGAGGCCCCTTCTGGCCGCTGCAATTCCCATGAGGGTGTTCCTGGCCTTTTTAGGAAAGGATGAAGGCCCTCACAGTTTTTCCGGGCCCTTTTCAGAATTTTTCTTAAGATCGGTGGAAGATTCAGGAACCTTTTTACCACCAAAATTGAACACATGCCCATTTCAGAGCACAAGGGCCCTCCCTCCTCATTGCAGGGGTGGAAAACCATGTTCCTCCCATTGGGCCGTAACCAAAGGTTCCGATTTGCAGTTTGGGGGCGAGAAAAGCCACACATCGATTTCTTTCGTTAACGCGGACAAATTCCTCCCCCTTTTTGAACCCTTTGGCGCCCGAGGCAAGCCCCGGTTAGAACTGCGTGACACCGTGTGCCCTAAAACATGTGGGGATGAAAGGGGGCAGTACGTGTGGATGCTGAGTGGTGGTGGTGGGAAAAGGGGGAGGGGGCGGGCATTGGGGCAGGAGCCCCCAGTTTTAGAACCCCTGGGGAGGGAAAACGGCTCTCCCTTTCCCAAAGGTTTGGAATTTCCGGGGGAGGGAAAACACATTCCCCAAAGGACCTTAAAAGGGGCATGTACTGGCCCTGACCATAGTTTTCCTCCAGAAAGCCGCGCTGCCTGTAAACCCTTTGGGGAAAAAAACCGATAAGCTCAAGGGGTGGCCCCCTTTCTGTTTTACATAATTTTTAAGTGGGTGGTAAGCCTTTTTTTGGGAAAAAAAATTAGGGGGTTGGAACTTTTTCCATCTCGGCTCGGCACAAGCCCTTAAAATTTTCTGAAGGGGCAGAGTCCACCATTTGGAAAGGGAGGGATGCAGTACCAACAACTTGGGCCGTACATGGTCACTTTCTGCACCCTTTGGATGGTTTTGGGCCCCATGCGTTTCCTTTTGCAATCGCCCCCGCTGGAAAACTGCTGGCGCCATGAGTAGCGAGGGAAACGGAGCATCTGGGCCGGGCTTTATGCCAAAGAAGGGCATCACCCTTTGCGAGGTGGTGGAGCTTGACTGGCGCAATGGCATGCATGCCACTGGCCGCTGCTGTGCTGGGCGGCAAGGGTTTGGGCCACCACATCTGAGCACCCTTTCTCCCCCCGCCACCGAAAGGTGACCTTTCATGTGTTTACGCAGGGGGGCCCGGGGGCCAACGTTAGCTACCGGGGCCCCTTTTTACTTTCGGCCCCCAGATTTTTACATATGGGTATATTTTGGCTCCTCCCGGGTCCCTTTGCAAAGAAAATGGCCAAAATGCCGAGTAAACTATTTTACCGCCAACGCTCCCCCACTGAGTGACTAAATACCGCCGCTTTCCCCGGGTGACCCCTGGCCCCCTACTTTCCTTTGGGCCCGCGAAAACGGGTTTTCTACCACTTTGGGGGCTTGGTCCCCAAATTTTACACTGCTTCTACCCGCTGACTCACTGCCACACAACCCACTTGTGGCCCGCGCTGCTGCCGACCAAAGATGAATCCCTTGCTTCACCCAGTCCCAAGTGGGTCGGCCAAAAGCCCCATCTATTTGGGGTTTTTACGTCCCCTGCTTTTCCCATCACCGGTCCCTTTGGGAAGCAGAAAGGGGGGAAACCCCCCAAAAACATGACCTCCCATGCCACTCTCCCCCATCTTTTACTTTGCCGCCTACTGCAAGAAGCAGGGGATATTGGCCCCCCCTTTTTTTCGAAAGCCAAGTAGCGCTTACTGCCCTCCCCCAAATTGTTTCATCCTCACTATAAAGTGGGCCCCAGCCCCGACCACATGGGAATCCCTGGGGTGAGGGAACCGGATGGTAAAGTGGGGTAGGACCGGTGAGGGCCGCCCGACCCCCTCCCGGGGCCCTGCCCCAAAGAGGGTTTTTTTCTTACGTTCCCAACCCGACTCATGGCTGGGGGTTTTCCCGATGTCATCTGGGAGGAAGTGGATGACCTAGTCAACCAAAAAACAAGAAAACCCCTTGGGTTCTTGGGCACACAAAGGCCCCTAGATGACCAACGGGCAGTTGTGGCCCCCGAGTGACCCCTTTCTGCGACGTCCCCCTTTCCTTGGTTTCTGCGACCTGGGCCTGCTCAAGGAAAAGTTTGGGCCTCTGCCCCCTCGCCCGGGGAAGAGCCTGCCACCTCTCGCTTACATACGTTTGTTCTAAAAAGGGACAGACACTGTTTTGATGAAGATATTTTTGAATATGAAAAAAATCCCCACCCTGTAATTTTTACTCCCAAAAAGAACCCCCCTAAAAAAGCTTTTGGTTTAAACCCCTTTGGGAAAAAATTTTGCTCCACAAACCGGGGCCAAGGGAAAATTTTTACTTTATTGCCGTTTAAAAACTCTGTTTTTTTTACTGAATATAAAAGTTTCAAAAAGGCTTTAAATTTAAACCCTTTGGACATTTAATTATGGGTACAGGAAATTCTTGTGGCGGTGAAAAACAAATTTTTTTTTACTGAGTACAAAAATGCCCGGGAAAAAACTTAGTTAACCCTTGGGTGGGAAGTTGCGCAAAAGAATTGAGCAACCCAAAAAATTTCCAAATTTTGTATTTTTTACAATTGCGTGATTTTTACGCTACCAAAAAACAAGATTAAAAAACTTGTAAAATTTAAACCCCCCCCTGGTGAAAATTTTGGGGAAAAGGAAAAAAAAAATTTTATTTTTCCCTGAAAAAGAGGGTTTTTTTTTTTTGCACCAAA
>JAODAL010085212.1:0-10659 GCA_025379985.1 Phyllomedusa bahiana
CAGAATAAAAATTATGCCCTTTAAAAACCCCTGATCATAAAGGGTTTTTTCTCTGAAAAAAAAATAAAGAAATAAGTCCATTTATATCCCAATGATGTCTTTTATAACACTCACCTCCATTTTTTCATCCCCCCTTAGATTTTAATTTTTTCTGCCCATCCAACCATAAAATCCTTTTGATTCCTTTCATTCATTCATAATTCCCCCTTTTCTATTCCACCAACGTCCTCCCAATAAATCATTCAATCCACCCATCTAGTAACCAACCACTACCCATCAATCATACACCCCCCACCGATCATACATCTTGTGGATAGAGGCCAATCTGAATCCACAGCTCACAAAATTTTTTCCAGAAAATACATTCTTTTCCCCACTTGGTGGAGTACCGTAGGTGGGGCCCCCTACAAGGTATTGCCAACCGAGGGCCTGGTCTTGGGGGGGAAGCCAAAAAAGTGGGTCATAACCAGGGGTAGCTACAGGGGGTTCAGAGGTACCAGTCGCTACCCGGGCCCTACGCCCCAAGGGGGCCCAAAAGCCCTCCTGCCACATGGGAGACACCATATTGTAAAGGGGCACACGGTAACGGGGGGGGCCCATTTCACTCTTTGCCCCAGGGCCCAAACTTGAAGTTACGCCCCTGTAGTAACCCCCGGTTATTGACACTTCTTGTCTTTAGTATTGTGCTAAGTATGGCCCGGCTTTCCCCGGGGGGCGGCTATAGTGTTGGGTGGGAGGGTGTTCCCATGTTACAGGGGAGACTTTTGGCAGGTTCTGGGGGCCTATAAAAGTCCTTAAAAAACCGGGAAACCCGGGGTTTTCGTTTTTCTACCTGGTGTGGGGGAGCAACAAGGAGTGCGCTCTAACTCCTCAAGGCCCGAGGTAAGCCTAAAACTTGGGGTGGGACTACTGTGTTGTGGTACTGAGTAAGGGTAGGCCAGAGGGAGAGGGTTTTCCCATATGTTAAGTCAGTGGCCAGACGGCCGAGGAGTTTAGTTTTTTTCATATTTTGTGCCTGAATAAGCTGGGTGAGGCCCGGTTTTTTCCAAAAATAACCCTGGTTTTAAGGGATGAATTTACCGGGTGCCTAACCCCTTCTACTATCCCTAGCAAGTGACCCCCGGCTGTTTGAAAGGTGGCAAAGATAAGGGAGGGCTCACAATATTTTCCCCAAAAAAACGAAAAATAAAAAAAAATGAGAAAATAAAGTCAAGGGGACCCCTTTACCCCAGGATCAACATCTCAAAAGTCCCCTTTTCCCTAGAGTCTGAAAAAAATAAAAATATTAGGTTTTGAATTAAAAAAAAAAATAAAAGAAACCTGAAAAAATCCCTATTTGGTATTTGGGAAAAAAAAAAAAACCATCCCTTGGGTCCGTGCCCTAACATTCAAACACCGGGCCAATTTTTTGGGCCAATAATTTCCAACTTTTTGGAAAAGGGGCCTTCGGGGGAAAATTCCCGAATTGCAAACCCTTCCGCCTTGGGTGGTTTTAGGGGCTAAAATCCCCTTTTTTTACATGACCACACCCCTTTTTTGCACAGAAAACCCCACCCCTTTGTCATCCCGTAAAAAAAACCCTTTTGGGGGAAACTGATATGGGGATGTGAAATTTCCTTCACTTTAAATGGACCCTTGGGTCCCTACCAGCATCCCCAAACAGGGTGACAGACATTTTAATCAGCTTCGGAGCCCCAGCTACAATAATTTCAGGGGCCGGGGTCTCATTTTGCTTTTAAACCCGGGAAACCCAAACCCTCTTCACAAAAAACCCCAGCCAAGTAAGAAGGTTCTTTAGATGGTTAAAAACAGAGGTTTTTGCTGCCATAAAGGCCCTTTGCCCCAAAAACCGACCAAAACATTGTCAAATTGTTTGGCCATGTTTGGCCCCTTTTCCCCCCATAAAACAAACTTTCCCCTACCCCAAGTAAATTTTTGCCCCCGGTGCGTTTTTTGGGCATTTTTTTTGGGACAGTTTTTTTTTTCCCTGGCTATTAATTTTGGGAAGGGAGGGAAAACCTTTGTTTCCAAAAACCCCATCTGAAGAACCATGTTTTTAGGCGAAATTTTTTTTAATTTCTTTATTTGAGCCCTTAAAAAAAACTGCCGGGAAAACCCCACCCCAAAAAAGCCCGGTGAAAAAAACCCCTAATGGCTGCCCAAGAGGGGATTTCCTAAAAGTTCCAGTACTTTTTTATGGCCGGTACAAATAAAACACCGCACTTGGTCCCCCTGGTAGTAAACCCCTGTCCCTTGCTGGGGGTTTTTCAAAATTCGGTGGCAAACCTACCAAAGCAGGAGAATTTACCAAAACTCTTCAGGGAGGGCCCCGGAGGACCCCCCCAAATTTCCCGGGAGTCTTCCTGATGATCAGAAGAGTTGGTAATATAATATTGTGGAGGGCCCCCCCCCAAGGGGCCAACCCCAAAACAGCACTAAAAACCCCTAAGACCCAGGAAGGTGTCCAAAGTAACATAAATTTTTAACAGTTTTGGGGTGACAAATAGCTCTTCTTTGGGGAAAAACCCCGAACCCAATTTGGGGATTAGTAACCTTGACCCCCCCTGCCCAAATCAAAAGAGCCCCTTTGGGGGGGGTTTTATGACCCTATCACCAAAGGGGCCACTTGTCCTAACCCCAGACCACTTTTTGGTAGGGGAGTAGGTTTTGTAACTAGGGCCTTTCCCAAACCAAACCTGCTGGTTTTTGGGGAAAGCTCTGAAACAGTCCGGGGAGCTACTGAAATTTTGGTTCTTTTTCAAGGTCGCTGACATCCTTTTTGCTTTGGGCCCCAAATTTCCCTTCCCTCCAACCTAACAACCTTTCCAAAAACGGGCCCCCCCCCCTTCACCTTGCTGCCTAAAAATATCCTACCCCCGACAGCTGGGTCGTCCCGGAAAAACAACCCTTACTTTAAAGTCCCCCTTTTCCCCCCCCCTTGGGAATCTAAGAGACAGGGCCCCCCCAATTTTTGGGAATGAGTTGGGTTCCCCCAAAAATTTTATTTTTTACCCAATATTTTACCTTGGGTTAACAAAGGGGCTGGGGGCGGACCGGGGCAGGTAAAAAGGGAAAGGGGTGCCGCCTAAGGGGCGGGGCCCCCTTCATGCCAACTGGGAAGGGGGGCCCCAAGGAGGATTTGGGGTGGGCCGTAAAAATTTTTTTTTGGGGGGGGGCCCCATAATGCCCCTTACCCCCTAAAAAGGGCCCCCCCCAGAAACTTTTTTACAGTCCGGGGTTAATAGGTTAAATTTGTTTACCAAAATTGGGTTGAGAACCCTTTATATCCTATTATTGTACTTTTAGAACCCACATTGGGAAACCCCTTTTAACCCCGAGGGCCAAAAAGAAAAAATGTAGGGGAAACCCCTAAGGGGGGGGAAGGGAACCCGGAAAGGGCCCAAAATATATTTTCCCTCTTTTTTGTAAATGTTTTTTTCAGGCCTTCTTTCCTATTCTACTACCAACACCCAAATTTCTTAAATATGGATATAAGGGTAGAAAATTGGTTTTTTACCGTCAATATTGGATTTGGTTTAAAAAGTTTTCCCCCGGTCATTTTCCAAAACAACAGGGGGGTTTTTTTTACAAAACATAAAATAAAAAAAAACCCCCCTAAATGAACAAATACTCATCAGGGAAAATGGGAAAACACTGAAATTTTTCCCCTTTTTCCCCCTAATATTTAATCAAGACAAGACATAGACAAACAGACAGACTGGGGCCAAAAACAGGGTGACCAAAAGCCGGGCAAACAACCATTTAATTGGGGTTTGGGAAAACCCCCAAACCAAAACGGGCCCCCCCTGGGGAAAAAATCAAACCCGGATGCAGGGAGCCCGGGAGGATGGTAAAAACAGCATGGCCCCGTAATTTAGGCGGCCCCCCCCGACTGTTCAAAATAGTGAGCAACAAGTACCAAAACACCATTGGGGAGGCTTCAAGCAGGGCGCTCCCCAGATGGAAGTGGCCACTGGGGCTTAGAGTGGGCATCCCAGGGTTTAAACAGAGAAAACAGAGACTGGAAAAAGGCACAGAAAGGCAAAAAAAAAGTGGGCGTCCATTTTAACCAATTGGGCCCTGCAGAACCGGGGTGATGAGGAGCCCCACAAAATTTCCGCAACGTTTCAAGTGGGGGTGGGGAAACACCAAGTGTCACGTTTAGACAAATTTGGGAAACCCCTTTAAAATCAGGGGTTTGGGCTTTGTGCAAAAGGGGACTGGCAAGGGGGTCTGACCATTACCGATTTTTGGGAAAAAACAAGGCCGGGTCCCGCTTGGCATCTCCCCATCGTTTTTATGGCCATCATTTCCCGGAAAAAAATAGAAAAATTTTATTCACTGAAAACCCCCTGAGGAGCACTGGTCCTTAGTTCCCCCGTAGATGCTCCCTGGCCCATGCAAGACGAAAGATGTCTGTGCCTGGTGGTGTGGTCAGGTCGTCTAGCAAACCCCCAAAACCCACACCCGAGTTAAAAAGGGGATTACCCCAATGGGCTTTTACGTTTACCACTTTGGGGAAAATCTTGAAAAATTTTCTAAGACCTTTCATTTTCTGACATAGCAACCAAAACAAAAGCTCCCCCTTTTTTTTCCAAAATAGCCTTGAAAAAATTTTAAGGGGGCCTGTAAATTTGGTTTCTATGGGAACAAAACATCCAAAAACCCAGACAATTTTTTTAAAATGGGCCCCCTTGGGGCCCCCTTAAACCCCCCTTAAAAGGGTTTTGGGTTTTAGATAGTTTTCATACAAAGGCCCATTGTGTTTTTTGGGATCTGGGGCCCCCCGTGTCAGGGAAATTAAAAACTGCCTTTTTCTTTAATTTTGGGGTACACATAATCAGAATTTAAACAAAATTTTTCCCCTTTAAATTTATTCCACCCACCAATCAACATCTTAGGCCCATGGTCAGGAAGGAAAAAAATTTTTTGCTCCCCCCTTTCTGATTGTGTAATTTTTTCCCACTGACAAAAAACATAAACAGTTTATCATTTTAAAGGGGGGGTTAATTTTTAAAATTAGAGAAGAAATCCAAAATTTAAAATTTCCCGAAAAAAACACATTGTAAAATTTAAAAAAAATGTATTTACCTTTTTGCGGGGAAAAAATAAGTTTTTTGGGTTTCCCCCTTTCCCAAACCCCTTAAGAGTTCTGGCTCCTACCCGACCAGTTAAAAACTCCCAATCCCAAATCATTTAAACCCGCAATAAAGAACCCAAATGTCTTAAAATTCACCTTTTATAAAAGACTCCTGTTTCCCCAACTCAATTAATCACAGACTCTAACCTCCCACAACAGGGGAAGACCAAAAAAGGTTTTCTTTCTAAAATATTCAGGGACAAAAAGATAAACCTGCACAAAGCGGAAATTTTGGGTACAAAAAACCCTAAGTAAAATGCCCCGGGGAGAAGGAGGGGAAAAACTATTGGGGGCAACAGTAAGAAAAATGGAAGAAATACAAAAAAAACCCTGTCCTTTTTCGACAAAACGACCTTTGGGGCCAAAACCCTTCAAAAAACTTCACCCCTCGTGGGTATTTCCCTTTATTCGAGGAAGGTGAATAGATCAGCCTAAAAAAAAACACGGGGGGGGGCCCCTTTTTAATGATCTCAAAGGGAGCTGGGGCCACAGGGCACCAAGCAAAAACCCTTTGGGTAACCACATTTCCCCCGGGAATGGTTTTAAAAAAAACCTTTTCATGCCTTTCAAGGGGCCCCCCTTCTCAAGAAGGCGCCTAGTGCAGGGCCCCTCTGGTTTACCAATTTAAAAAACCTGGAAAGATTTTTGTGAGTTTGGGGCTTGGGGGGGGGAAAGGTGGGTGTGGTCGATGAAAAAACATTGACCTCCTTTTGGGATTTAAACCCCAACCCCCGCCCTTTTTGGAAGAGAAAACTGCCTATACCCAAAGATCCAAACCCTCTCCACTGCAAGCATGGGAAAGGGGGAAACATTATGTTTTTTAGGGGGTTTTTTTTGCCCAAGGGCACAGGACTACTTCACCCCATTTAACCAAACCTTTCCCTTCCCCCCCCGCCAAGGGCATTAAAAAAAGGGTCGGGGGATTGGGGGTTTTCCCGAAAACAAAAGACCCCCAAAACCCTAAAAGCCCCAAGGGGAAAAAAAGGAGTGGCTCAAAAAGAAGTACATTAAGGTCCCTTAGAGTGGGCCTTTTGCCAGTCTCCAACTTTAACCCAAAAGAAAAAATTATGGAAAGGGGGTTTTAAGCTCCGAATTTTCCAAGGCAACCGCCTCAAAAAACTTAAAAAGATTTAGAGAGAAACCCGCAAAAAAGGAGTGGAAACCAAAAATTCCCCCCTGGGCATTTGCGCAAACCCCCAAAACATCAAATACAAAAAAAAAAATCTAAAATGCTGTGCTTGCCAACAAGGGTTTTTTTAAAACCCCAAATTTTTTAAATCTTATTTGCCAAAAAGGGATCAAAAAACTTTTTTTATCTCCCGCAAAATGCAGTACCCGGGGTTTAAAACCCGCTTGGATTTTTTTTAAAATTTCGGGCTATGGGGCACCGGGTTCCCGTTGGGGTTTTCGGTGGATTTTTGATAAATTTGATGATATGGCCCCCGGGTAAAGATAAATAGATAAAATAGAATTTGATAAAAGGGTAGGGTAGATAAAAACACAGATAAAAGAAAAAATAGAGTCCCCACTTTTCCCCCATAGATGGGATTCATCAGGGTTTTTGTAAATGGCCCCTTAAAAAACAAAAAAAACAAAAATTTTTTTATATTAGAAAAAAATAATCTATGAAAAATGAAAACCTTCCTATAAATTTCCATTATCCCTTGGACCTATACAAACGATCAGCCATACCCTGCAACCCCCTGGGCTAATATTTTGTCCCCCCCAAAAAAACCCCTGAACCCGTTAAGGTCCCGGACTTTCCCCCAAGACGTCGGAGTTCCCCCCGGGTTCTTTTTCCATCAATTTGTCCTACCCGTTGCCCCCTGTTTTTTGGGGTCAGACCCCCGAGCGGCGGGTTCCCCAAAGTTCAAAACCCAAAAACCCCCTTGGGCCCCTGACCCCCTGGTAAAATTTTTCCCACCCCCGTTTTGGAAAATTTTTTGGAAAGGGAAAAAACCCCCTGCACACTGGGGAAAAAACCCCAAAGACCTGTCAAACTGGAGACCCCTCTGAAACCCAAATTTGGGTTTTTAAAATCCTTAAAGATTTGGCCTTATAAGAGATCCTCGCTTTTTTGGGGCTAAAAATTTTCCCCACTTCCGCAAATCATCCCCAAGGACTTTAGCACCCTTTCTGCCCACCCTTTTTGCCTCCCCCCCACAGGTGCCCCTTTTGGGTTCCCCATAAAAACATTTTCTATTCCCGCCAACTCTAGGGGGGTTTTTAATTTTTTTTCTGGTTTTCAGCTTGGGTAATTTGTCCCCGAAATGTTCATTTACCCCTTTGAGCCACAAGCAGAAAGGGGTAACGTGAAGCCCCCGGGGGGGCCCCCAAATTGGGAAAAAGGGAAAAAGGGCCCCCCCCCCCTGTCACTTACAATGCTTTTTTGTTTGGGAGGAGGGCTTTTTGGGGCCCCCTCAAAGGGTGCAAAGGGGCCCCGTTAGGGGTACGCAAAAACCCAGGTTTTTTACCCCTATAGCTTTCCCCCCCCGGTCACAAGGTCCCCACGCTTCCCTTTGGCTAGGTCTACATTTGGGGTTTAGATTTTTAAACAAAAATTTAAAAATATTTAGAATTTGCAAAAATCTGACTATAAACCATCCCCAATAACCACAATAGAAAAAACCAAACTGTAAATCCCCACACAGCCTGATTTTTTGGGGGAAAAAGGTTTCAAAATTTGATCGATTTTGGAAAAAAAAATTAGAACATGTTCTATGATCGGCCAGAAAAACGGGCATTAAAAAGGGCTGTTCAAAATGAACGGGGGGGGGGAAATCCGGAAACTGCAGCTAAAACCCGCAACAAAAAACGGGGGAAAAATACTAAAAACCAAGAGAAAATAAACGGTCAGGAAAATTTTAATTAGAAGCCAACAGGGGATTTGTCCTCTTTCCGGGTAAAAAACGAAGCCTTATACCCAATTTTACAGGCTGAAATTTAAAACTTTTTTACGGGTCCACAAAATAACCCCCCCCCACCCCCACCCCCAGTGGCCGAGCATCCCCCAAAAAGTCCCTCCTTTCCCCCCCCCAAGGGAAACCAAGAAATAGGGCTCATAAATTTTTCAATTAGTCAAAAAAAGTGTTTTAAAAATGTCCCCAACTCCTGCCCCCCGACCCTGGCAATTTTGTAAAAAAGATCCCCAAAGTGGGGGGGAGGTATGGGCCCTTTTTCCCAAAAGGGAAGGGGGTTTTGGGAAAACCCAAAATAAAAAGGGGAACATGTTTTGAACGGGCTGCCGCCCCCTGGGCCCTCTATAAACCGAAATACTGCCGTAGTCCTGTCCAACCCGATGTAAAGAAAAACTTCCCTATTTTTTGCCCAAATTGTGGAAAGTCCCCGGGGGGGCTTTAGAAAACGCGTATTTTCCTGAAAATTTTCCGCCCCAAAAATGCAAACCCCCCCCCAAAGTTTGGGTTGGGAAAATTTAAACCCAACCGGGGGGGCAGCAGAAAACCCCCCAACCCACCGGTGGGAAAACCCCAAGGGGGGGTTTTTGGCCGGCCCAATTAAAAAACACATTTTTTACCCTACGCCACCCCAAATTTTTTTTAACCAAAAACTTTAACCCTCCCCTTTTATCCATTTTAAAACGGGCCCACAAAACCCCCCGTCCGGGGGTCCAAGTTTCCCATACCCAAAAGGGCGGCCAAAACAAGTCCCGTTTTTTTGGGGCCCCTGGGGGGGAAAAGGGGGGAAAAAAGGGATTTTCAGTGCGATTTGGGGGGGCCCCGAAATTTCCTTTTTTGTCCCTTCAAAAAACCCAAACCCCAGTTTTCCCCCAAAAATTCCCTAACTACAAGGAGTTTCCCCCCAACTCTGCAGGTCCCTAGCCCCCTGTAGACTTTTCCGATCCAGTTTTTCTGCTTTAAGCTATCCCAGTCCCTCCTGTAAGAACAAAGGGGAACAAGAGATTTTTATTCTATGATTTTAAAATTCCCAACCAAAAAATGAAAAAGAACTAAATTAGAAAGGTGATTTCAAAATAATACAAAAATTCCTGGGGATTTCCAGTCCCGGGGATATTTTATCATAAGGCCGGGGGGCGTTCACATTAAAGCTCTGCGGGTTTCGTTTTTTAAACCCATCCCTTTTGGGGTGGTACAAAAACCCGTAACCAAACAAGTAAACCTTTTATGTTTCAAATTTAGTACAAGGTGAAAAAAGCTGTTAAGAAAGTACCAAAGGGGGGTAAAGCGTAACGGGGCCCAGCCCGAGAAAAGGTTTTGGGAAAGGGGGATAAGTCCCTTTCTTTTGGATAGTTTTTTAAAATAAAAGGCCCAAATTTTGTTTGGTAGGTATCCCCCCATGTCAGGAGAAAAACCCCCCTTCACTTATTTTTGGAATTTTACTAATGCAGAAATTTAAACACAAAAATTTCCCCCCTTTTAATTCTCCACCCCACCAACATACATCTTAGGCTTTAATGGGGAAATCGACGGTATTTTAACATCGCCCCTAAACCCCGGTTTTTGTGGGGATTTGCGCAAAAAAAAAAACAAAGGTCTTTTTCCTGTCCTATATTTTCCCTGGGGGTTAAAAAACCGACAAAAAAAATCCGTGCTGGTTAAAACTACAGGGTTTGGGTTTTCCCATTGCTGTCTAAGGGGCATCCGGTTTTTCAGGGGGCCCCAAAAGACAACATTCATCCTCTGGTTTTTACATTTAAAAAAACCAAAAAGGAAGAGACACACCCCACCTTTTTATACAGGGGGGTCAACAGTTTTTGGGGGAAAAAAGCCTTAGAACCTAAATAACAAAAATTGTTTTTTTATTAGAAGAAAATATCCAAAAAAAAACAATAATAAAAAAAACAATCAATAATGAATCCTTCCTATTTTCCTATTTTCCCGTGACCCATACAGCCCATCAGCCCCTACATTCAACCACCTTTTATATTGTGTCTCCCCGAAAAAACTCCCGAAACCCTTAGGGCGGGCTCCCAAAAAACTCTGGGGGTGTCCGGCCACTTTTTCCATCAATTTGTTTCCCATGTAGCCCTGTTATGGGTAAACCAAAGCCGAGCTTCCCTAAAGTGCAAAAAAAAAAACCTTGGGGGCCCCCGTCTCT
Organism: Phyllomedusa bahiana; assembly: GCA_025379985.1. Classification (NCBI taxonomy): domain Eukaryota; kingdom Metazoa; phylum Chordata; class Amphibia; order Anura; family Hylidae; genus Phyllomedusa; species Phyllomedusa bahiana. The sequence continues at coordinate 10,217 of JAODAL010085212.1, forward strand.
TTTTTTTTTTTCACCATTGGACCCCTTTTTGGGAGGTACTAACCCACTGGCCCCCCCTGGGGGAAAACCCCCACAAGACCCCGGGGTTTTGGGGAGGGCGTTCCGACCCAGGTTGGGCTTTAAACAAATTTCAAATTTTGCCTTATAAGAGATCCTCGCTTTTGTCTAATTTTCCCTACTTTTAGCAAATCACTTCAAAGGGCAAACCCTTTCTGCCAAATTTTTGGCCCCCCCCCGACAGGCAAACCAAATTTTCTGCCCCTAATCATTTTATTTCCCAGCCATCCTCTAGGTTTGGGTTTTTAATTTTTTGGGCTTTTTTTCAGTGGGTAAATTTTCCCAGAAATGTTTCATTGCCGTTTGAGTCACAAAACAGAGAGGCGTGAAGCTCCGGGGGACCCCCAATCCCAAAAATAAAATGGGCCCCCCATCTACCATGGGCC
>JAODAL010085213.1:0-10659 GCA_025379985.1 Phyllomedusa bahiana
TTGGACATTCATTCAAAATTGAAAAAATGGGTTTTGGGGACCCAAAAAAGCAGGAAGTTGTTTTCTTTTCCAGATTTTGATTAGGAACAAAGAAGAAGATGATGATGAAGATGACGACAAGTGAGCTACAGAGGACAGCAGGGACAGTAGTATTAAGTTTTTCATGTGTCGGCTGGGCTGACAGTCTAAGTTTCTTAAAATATATATATATTTTGTTTAGCCAAATTAGTTAACAAACATGGATGTTTGTTTAAGCAAATAACTTATGCTGTAATGTTATTGTTTCAGTTGAATAAATCTATTTAAATTGTTATTAAGGTCAGGATTATTTTTCTCCTTCCTAAGTACAACAGAACAGTGGTGTCCAAATATGAATGATTAACCCATTAAACTGGGGAGAAAAAAGTAATATAAAAAGTGATTCTAAAAATCTTCATCTACTTGCATGTTAAAATAGCAAGAACTAGTTTAGGTAGAAACTTTGATTTAAATCACTGATTTAAATCAAGCCTTACTGACTAGTGATCAGTTAGATTTAAATCAAATCCACCCTGTGATAAACAGTCTGATGTTACAATTTTACTACAGTAAAGTTATCACTTAAACATGTACCGTGTATGAGGGAGTCAGGAGTCGGAGGTTTGGGAAATTGAGGAGCCGGAGTCGGGGCTTCGGCTTGCCGACTCCACAGCCCTGTCCCTCACTCTTGCTTCTCATTGCAGTGACATGACTAATCTATAGTGCAGATGGCTACAGAGCTCAAAAGTAATTAATCTCTGTGGTGTGTTAGGGTATGTTCACACAGTGTACACGCGGACCGTACTTCAGTGCAATTACACCTGAAGTACAGACCGCAAATACGGTAATTCATAGGTCTCGTAGAGAGCTGATTAGCTGCCGTTTTCCCCGACGCGTGTATTGTGCGCAAGAAGTGACATATCACTTCTTCCCGTCGCGGAAAGTGAAAGTCTGTGGAGCCAGCACAGAGCGTTTTAGAAGTACACGCTGGCCAGCACATCCTTCTAAAACACCCAGCGTGTAACGGCACACACAGGTGTGGCTGCAATACCCTGGTACCGAAACTTTCTGCCCAATCAGGAGGAGAGAGTAGGACAGTAACCAGAGAAACCTGTGTGCACTCTTCTGAACAAGGTAATAGGGTCATTCCATATCAAGTGATCCAAATAAGAATATTGTTTTTACATGACATCTTTAGATTTTTTTTATTTTTATGAAGTACAACTTTAGTTAATTGTAAATAAAAAGTTTTGAATTTTTTACTTCAGTTAATTTTTTACAGACTTCTAAAGTTTTGAAAAAGGGCGAATTTTGGCTTGGTATGACTTTACATTTTTTATCATATCTTGGGCTAGAAGTAAGATAAAGAGGTGGGAGAGGTATAATTTTTCTCAAAACGGTACCGTCTTTCATTTGATATGTCACAAGACTTTCTTTATATTTTGTTTGGAGAAATCAGATTCAAAATTTGGATGCGCAATTGTGAAAAAACGTATGTTTTAAAATTGTGAAAAAATGCGTATGCGTTGTGTTCTTGGTTGTATTTGTACAGGGATTCAATTTGGGACATCAAACTTTTCTAATTTTTTTTAACCCCTTAAGGACCTTGCTTTTTTTTTTTTTATTGACACGTTTTTCCTTCCTCGCCTTCCCAGAGCCATAATTTTTCCACCTACATAAACCTATGAGGGCTTTTATTTTGCGGGACAAGATGTACTTTCTAGTGGTGTTATTCACTGTACTATAGAAAATACTGGGGAATGGCAAAAAAATTCCAAGTGGGACAAATTGTGAAAAAAACCACCAAATTTTCGCCATGTTTATGGGCGTTTTGCTTTTACGGTGTTCAAACTTCGGTAAATATGTGTTTTCTGTATTCTACAGGTTGATACGCATCCGCCAATACCAAACATGTAGGGTTTCGGTTATGTTTTGGTACTGTAAAAAAATTCCAAACATTTAAATTTTTTTGAAGTTTGCGACCAATACCTTTTTTGTACTAACGCCTACGTACGTCAGTGAGGGTGCATTTTTTTGCGGGCTGAAGTATACTTCTTATCGCTACCAGCTTGGAATAGATGTAACTTTTTTGATCACTTTTATTTCAATTTTTAAGCGAAGTGATATGACCCAAAAATGCAATTTTGCCGTTTGGAATTTTTTTCTTCTACGGTGTTCAGCGTACGGGATAAATGATTATATATTTTTATAGATCGGACTTTTTTGGACGTGCCGATACCAAATATGTGTAACTTTTTTTTAAATTTTATTGTTTTTATTTGTAAAATGGCAAAAGGGGGGTGATTTGAACTTAATACTTGGGTTTTTTTTACACTTTAAAAAAAAAATTTACATTTTTTTTTTTTACAATAACATTGAGTCCCCCTAGGGCGCTTCACCACTACGGGGCACGATCATTAATACAGCCTAATGCATTGCATAGACAATGCATTAGGCTGTACCAAGATGGCGGTTTCCTCGCTTCCTGCCTGGGGCCGGAAGTTGGGCAAACGAGAAAATGGCAGCGTTGGAGGCCTTCACAAGGCTTCCCACTGCCATGTCCAGGCATCGGATCCCCGCAGACCCCAATCACAGTGAAGAACAGTGCGCAGCACCGTTTTTCATTCATTTAGATGCCGCGGCAGAGTTAAACAGCGTGATCGGGCGGCGCCGCCCCACCCTCACGCGCTGTAACTGCCGGGTATTAGCTGCGATTAGTTGATAATACCCGGTGGCTGTGTGGTGGGATCGCTCTGCAATCCCCCTGCAAAGCCCCTAAGCGACCCTGCGCCCTACTCATACGTCCAGGGTCGTTATGGGGTTAAGCTTTGAATCATCTGATTTTGTTTGTGTGAGTTTCTTCCTTTTTTCTTTTCAAATTACGACTTTTCAACATTTATATACAACAATAAAGAAACACAAAAAACAAATCCCCTAAGTGCCAGAATAAATACATCTTAATCATCATAACACAACTTGCTCGGCATTTTCAACCTGAATAAATTGAACAAACCAAAAGAAAAAAGGTGATCATATCCTCATGTGTGATTTTCTAAATAGTCTAATCCGAATTATACGTTAAAAACAAGATTAAAAGAACCAATATTTTAAACACCTATTTATACATGTAATAATTTTTTTTTATTATATCACTAAACATGTCATTTCTGAAATGTTTAAGAAGAATTGTACAGTAGTTAAATCCTCGTTCTATAAAATATGAACTAATCAAACAATTAATTGTACGTTTTTAAACTGGCCTTTTATCATCAATTTGTCCCTTCATAGTTTGTAAGGCCGAAAAAAGACGAGACGTCCATCCAGTTCAGCCCGTTGTGCTAAGGTGTTGATCCAGAGGAAGACCAAAACCTCAATGAGGTAGAAGCCAATTGTCCTCATTTTAGGAAAAAATTCCTTCCCGGTTGCAATCTGGCAATCGGAAAAATCCCTGGATCAATGACCTCTCTCCAGAATCCTAGACACTATAACTTGTTATATTATTACGCTTCAGAAATGCATCCAAACCCTTTTTGAACTCTGTTAGTGAATTCACCATGACAATTTCCTCTGGCAGAGTGTTCCACAGTCTCACTGCTCTTACAGTAAAAAATCCCTTTCTATGTTTTTGTAGAAACTTTCGTGCCTCAAGACGTAGAGGATGCCCCCTTGTTCTAGATACAGCCCTGGGTATAAATAAATCTTGGGAGAGATCTCTATAGTTGACCTTTGATGTATTTAAACATATTTATTATGTCCCCCGAAGCCGTCTTTTCTCTAAACTAAATAACCCTAATCTTGCTAATCTTTCTGGGTACTGTAGTCCACTCAGTCCTTTTATTATTTTTGTTGCCCGCCTTTGTACCTGTTCAAGCTCTACAGTGTCTTTCCTGTGCACTGGTGCCCAAAACTGTACACAATATTCCATGTGTGGTCTAACCAGTAACTTGTATTATGGGAGAATAATGTTCTCATTATGTGCTTCTATGCCCCTTTTAATGCACCTCATGATCCTATTTGCCTTGGCAGCTGCTATCTGACACTGGCTGCTACAATTAAGTTTACTGTCCACCAGGATTCCCAAGTCCTTCTCCCTGTAACTTTTACCCAGCCATTGTCCATATAACAGATAGTCATGTAATGGATTTCTCTTCCCCATGTGCATAACCTTGCATTTATCTGTGTTAAACCTCATCAGCCACTTCTCTGCCCAGGCCTCCAACTTATCCAGATCCTTTGTAATAACACAGTATCCTCTATTGTGTTGATCACTTTACAGAGCTTAGTATCGTCTGCAAAGATAGATATTCTACTGTGTATTCCCTGTTTAAGATCATTAATGAAAATGTTGAAGAGGATTGGGCCCAATATTAACCCTTGTGGTACCCCACTAGTAACAGCGATCCAGTCTGAGTATGTACCGTTAATTACTACCCTTTGTTTTCTATCAGTGAGCCAGTTGCTTACCCCACTTGCACACATTTTCCCCAGTCCAAGCATTCTCATTTTTTTACCAACCTTTTATGTGGCACGTATCAAAATGCTTTAGAAAAACCTAGATATATGACATCCAGTGCTCACCCGATCCAGTCTAGCACGGACTTCCTCATAGAAGCTGATGAGATTAGTCTGACAGGACCGATCCTTCATGAACCCATGCTGGAACGGCGTTATAGATTTATTTTCAGTGAGATACTTCAGGATAGCATCTCTGAGAAAATCTTCAAACATTTTACCTACAACAGAGGTCAACTTACCGGCCTATAGTTTCCTGGATCACTTTTTGACCCCTTTTTGAATATTGGCACCACATTTGCTATGCGCCAATCCTTTGGGACATACCCCGTTATTAGACAGTCCATAAATATTAAGAATAGGGGCCTATCTATGACATCACTTAACTCCCTTAGGACACGTAGGTGTATGCAATCTGGACCTGCGGATTTGTCTATTTTAATCTTCTTAAGACGGAGCTGCACTTCTTCCTGGGTTAGACAAGAAACTTTTAAGTTGGAGTTTACCTCATCCCTCTGTTCAACAGGAAGCTCATCCTTCTCGGTAAATACAGTGGAGAAAAAAGTGTTTAATAGGTTTGCTTTTTTCTCATCGCCCTCTACTGTCTCTCCCTCAGAATTTTTCAAAGGGCCAACATTTTCTGTTTTAATCTTTTTACTATTTATATAGTTAAAAAATTTGTTGGGGTTTTACTTTCTATAATGATATGTCTTTCCGTCTCCAGCTTTGCTTCCTTTATCTTTATTTTACACACTTTATTTTTTTCCCTATAGCTCTTAGCGCCTCTTCACTACCTCCTTTTTTAGTAGCTGAAACACTTTCTTTTTGTTTTTTATTGCCTCTTTTACATCCTGTTGATCACATTGGTTTTTTCCTGTTTGTAATTATTTTATTACCATAAGGTATGTACCTCTCACAGGATGTTTTTAAAAATATCCCATTTATTATTAGTTCTGCCATATTTAAACACATTTGTCCCAGTCAATACGGTTTAGGGCCTCCTAAGCAGAATAAAATTAGCCTTCCTAAAATTCAGTGTTTTTGTGGCTCTTTGACAAAAAAAACTCTATTGAAGGATAAACAGAAATTTATTATATTATGGTCACTATTTCCTAGGTGCCCCTCAACCTGAACCTTTGTTACTCTGTCAGGTCTATTAGTCAATATTAAGTCGAGAAGGGCCTTTCCTCTAATCGGTTCTTGCACCATTTGGCAAAGGTAATTATCATTAGTTATTGACAAAAACTGTTTCCTTTATGAGAGCTACAGTTTCAGATTCCCAATTGATGTCTGGATAGTTAAAGTCGCCCATAATAATAACCTCATTCTGATTACCCGCCTCATCTATTTGCCTGAGGAGTACATCTTCCATGGGTTCTGGTATATTTGGGGGCCTATAGCAGACCCCTATTAGTATTATATTGTTACCCCCATGTATATTTACCCATAATGATTCCACCTGTTCATTACCTGTACCTATATCTTCCTGCAGTGTTGGCTTCAGACAGGATTTCTAGTGGGTGAAATGTAATCTTGTCCATAAGCGCTTACTAGCAATGGCCATTTCCTTTTGTGTCAAAGAGTATGTACGGCCTGTCATGGTTATCTGTTAGTTAATATCTGATTTAACTTTTAAAATGTCTGGTTTTCTTGGATACACAAAGGATGGCACTGGACCAGAAGGACACAAAAAAAGTCAATTCTACTTCTTCATTTTCACAATCTTTGGAGAGTACAGAAGCCAGCCACCAGCGCCGAACACACTCACCAATATTGTGGCACACCGACTCCCTTGATGTCTGTGTAGAGACTACGTTTTGTTCAAGAGTGAACATGTAAGGACATGAAAGCTCTGAAGCGGTCTCTTAGGGTATGTTCACATGGCACCTTGTGTCCGTGTGAATATCTGCTTTTGTGATGCGTGTCTGGGTCTCTCTGAACGGACCCAGACACGCATCTAACAATTAGCAATTTGTTTAACACTGCCGGCAATGCGAGACACGCAGCAGCGTTTATGTGAGCGATCACCAATGCATATTTGCATCGCGTCTATCTGATGCATCTTTCGGATGCGCTCCAAGCATTGACATGTTATTTCTTGGAGCGCATTCGAAAGACGCATCGGACAGACACGATGCAAATACGCATCGGTGATCGCTCATGTGAACGCCGCTGTGTGTTTCTCATTGCCGGCAGTGTTAAACGCACTGCTAATTGTTAGATGCGTGTCTGGGTCAGTTCCAACGGACCCAGACACGCATCACAAAAGCGGATGTTCACACGGACACAAGACGCAGTGAGAACATACCCTTACTTCCTGACTGCGGTGGGCAGATACTTCACATGATTGACAGAGCTGCTGGCCTGTCATCTGCTCTGTATTCACTGTCTACCTCTGTTCATTCTCAGGTTGGGCCCTAGCAAAGCTTTCTCCTCCGTCCTCTCCTGCTTCTAAGCTGTAATATAATAAAATAATACAGTAATATCTAAAAATCATGGATTATTTGGGAAATATAGACCCCACACTTTTAGACCACAAGCTGAACAGATCTAAATCCAGATTTTCAAATTGACACTGAAATAAAAATATTTTTAAATATGATCCCATCATGATCTCAACTTGAATTCTGGTACAGATGTGGCTAGGAGCATATCAGGCACATGTGCATTTTTTGACATTTTTTAATTAAACGTTTTTTTTTGTCCCGGAAATGCGTTTTAAAATTTTACGTTTGCGTTCGCATGGGTAAAATATTAACGAAGATACTCTTGTGACATATCTGGTGAAAGCCTGTACAGTTCTGAGTAGAATGGTGTTTATTTTGTTTCTCTATCTTTTTTCTAGCCTGAGTTATGAGGAGAAATGTAAAGGCAGGCAACACCGAAATACACACTTTTTCCGAACTTTGAAAATCAATAAAAAAAATAAAAAATAAAAATTCTAGAATTTTTTTCTCTTCACACTTTGTATTCCCTGAGACACTACTACCAAATAACAAAATCTCAAAAGAATTAAGAATATAGAGGTAACAATCACTGGTTCACTTGACATGGAATGATCCAAAAGCAAGAGACTTATGTATTTGGAAAGAGTCTTCTTTTAGGGCCACATGTATGAAAACTGGTATAAAGCTCACTTTTTTGTCCATAGCAACTAATCAGAGCATTGCTTTCATTTATTCAAAGCACTATATGAAATGAAAGGGGCGCACTGATTGGTTGCTATGGGCAACAAAGTGAGTTTTAGACCTAGACAGTTTCCATACATGTGGCCCTTAAAGGGGTTGTCTCACTACATTGATTCATCTTAACTCAGTCCTGTTTTCTTGGTTTCATTTTAAATTCAGGGGTCTTTTTACTGGCTTCTACTAGGCTGCAGTAGAAGCCAGGTCTGTATCAATAGCAACCAGTGCTGGCAGCCTATCATGAGAAATTGAACAAGTCTGTAGCTTTAGCGACCTGAGGAGCTGATGCAGCCCATACAAGAGGGGATATCTAGGAATAGATAGGATCCTGTTAATGGACATATATTGCAAAGTGACTTGTTTTTGCAAGATCTTTAACATAAAAAGTAATCCTTGTAATGAGACAACCCCTTTAATGTTCCCTACATGTTGAAGCTAATCTCTGTAGTGAGAAAATCCCTTTAAAGAGGCTTTTCAGGACTTTTATAGAACCTTCCTTTCACCTTCCACCTTACCCATACTGCAACACTGCAATCAGTAGCTGCAGTGCAAATGAGCCGCCCGTCATAAGTCTTAGGCTATGTTCACACTGCTTAACTGCGGGACGTAATAACGCCCCGCAATTACGCCGTGTGGACGGGGCGGGAGCGTATACGCCGCTGGTAATTCACATGTCAACTTATCTCCCCGCCCAGCGGATTCGCCGAGCAGGGAGAGGAGACGTAATCCATAGTTTTCTATGAGAACTGTGGATTACAGTAATGACTGGGCCGTTTTCAGCCCGTAATTTGCGCACTCCGGCGCGTAATTACGGACAGAAATACGGCCCATTTTAAGCCGTGTGAACAGGGCCTTAGGGTAAGTTCATACAGTTGATTTTGACTCTGTTTTCTGAACTTTTCCACTCCCAAAACAGCAGCAAAAAACCCTTCAAAACGCCCCCAGGTCATTTTCATTGATTCCTATGTAAAGCAGCGCTGTAGTTCACACACTATAAGGTTTTTACACGCTGAAAAAAAGTGTCATGTCAATTTTTGAAGCGTTTTCAGCGATGCACATCCTAAGAGGAATCAATGGAGAACTTCAAAACCTCGGGACGGTTTTTTCCCTGGCTATTAATTTGTATTGGTGAAGCTAGTGTTGAAAACCTTTACTAAAACCTCATCAGAAAAGACGCTTTTCAGATGAGGTTTTGACACCAATTTGAACGCTGAAAATTCAGCGTCCTTATCTGCTGTGTGATCATATCCTAAGACCCAGGGAGAGGAGCTGCATCGCTGAGGTCAGGATAGAGGGGAGCAGGGTTCTTCTAAGTGTATGTTCACACGGCATAATTGCAGGGCATATTTTGACATGTATTTGCGTTACAATACACCCAAAATGCATCCTGCAATTACAGTAATCCATAGCTCTCCTAGAGAGCTATACATTACGCCCATCTTCCCCGGCATACAATACACGTGTATTGTAAACAGGGAGAGAGAAGTGACATGTCACCTCTTCCCATCATTTACATGCCGTGGATAGTGGAGGTGATGGGGCCACCCTCTCTGCACTCTAGAAGTACACGCTGGCCAGTGCATACTTCTAAAACACCCTGCATATGGAACATACTCTAAGGCCCAGGGAGAGGAGCTGCATCGCTGCAGTCAGGATAGAGGGAAGCAGGGTTCTTCTGTATATTCTTAGGGGGCTTTCACACAGTGCGTTTTTGATGCGTTTTTTTGTGCAGGAAGGCACAGCAATTAATGATGTACATTGCTGCACAAAAAAAAAAAAAAAAAGGCAAAAATCACAATTTTACCGCGATTTTTGTGCAGCAATGTACAGCATTAATTGCTGTACCTTCCTGCACAAAAATGCATCAAAAACACAATGTGAAAGCACCCTTACAGTCGCATTCACTGTCTTAGAGCAACCCCTTGATATAGCAAAAGAAAAAAAAACCACACAGGTCCATCACTAATTACATCACTACGTCCCCCGTAGGCTCTTGTAATAAAGAGATGTATATATTTAACATTTTCACTGAACTCCATGTTATAGAATAGTGGAGACTCCTGTGCAGTACACAGACTGGTCAAACGGACACAGCCTCAGTCGAGTCATTCAATCCTACAGGTTGGGAGCCTTCCCGTCATACATGCTTACAAACATGAATACCTCACCTAATACTAATCAGAAGACAAGCAGAAAACGATACACAAGTTGGTAAGTTCACACGTCTGATTTTGATGCAGTTTTTGGAGCATATCCGCATCCAAAACAGGGTAAAAAAGTCTCCAAAACACCCCACTTCATTTTCCGTGGTTCCTATGTAAAGCAGCGCTGTAGTTCACACACGATGAGGTTTTTACGCTTTTTTTTAGCGCTGAAAAAGAAGCATTGTGTCAATTCCAGAAGTGTTTTCAACGCTGAAAATCCCCATAGCAATCAATGGAGAGCATCAAATCGGTTTTAGAGGTGGTTTTTGCCCAACTATTAATCTGTAGGGGAGTTCCAGAAAGAAACCAGTATTGCAAAAACCTAATAAATCCTGGTGTGAACAGGGCTGCACCGAGGCACTTTTCAGATGTGGATTTAGCACTGAAAATTCAGCCTCCAAATCAAACGTGAGAATCTATCCTAAAAGGATGATATAAACAAACAATGGCCCTAGCCGCTCTCCACAAAACTAAGGGTGCGTTCCCATTGCACAGGACAAATACCGGTCGGTTTGCCGGCCGGTATTTGTCCTGTTTTGCGGCCGTCATGGCTTTTCTCCGCGATAGCCCACCCCCTTCACATTCATAAGCACAGATTCCGTCTGAAAACCGGACGGAAGATTGTGCTTGATGAATGTTTTGCGGCCGGAAAAACCGCCGGACGGAAAACCCGTGCAGAGGGGACTGCTGCACGGGTTTTCCATAGACAACACCATTTGCTCATTTTCCCGCCGTTTTTC
>JAODAL010085214.1:0-10659 GCA_025379985.1 Phyllomedusa bahiana
TTTCTTTGAGTCGTTTCTACCTAATAACTTGTTTATTGTATCAAAATGATAAAAACCTGATATTACCATTTTACACATTAAAGTTATCATTTAAACACCCATTAGGGGGGGGTCTTTTTTAACGGGAAATTATTTTTTGAAAACGTCAAAATCCGATTGTAAAACCATCCCCATAGACCTCAAAAAAACCCCAGCGGGACTACACAGTTTGCTTTTCAAAACCACAGTTTTTTTTTCAGAAACTTAGAACATATCTTCTTCCCCCGTATTTCACTCGGAAAACAAGGAAAATAAAATACCCATCAACAGGATCCCAAAAACGAAAAACGTGCAAAAAAATGAAAACTTTGTAAAAACTTTTAAAAACCCCCAAACGATTCACAAGTTTTTTGTCCTTTGCCGTGGAGGCAGCCTAACTGACCCCCATTTCCAAAACCCCACCCTGGTCAACGGGAAAATCACAAAAGGGGTTAAAAACAAAATTTTTAAAAATATTTCATAAATGATTCTTCATAAAAATGTAATAAAAAATTTTTTTGAGGGAAGTGTCACTTCAATATTTTCTGTCACACAATTACATAATGTTTTTTTCTGACCACTGCAGATATTCTTGTAAACCTCCTCTGAGTGTGTTCTCCAAGGGAAAATTTACAAAATTTATGCTGTGAGCAAACAAAAAACAGAATTTACAATTATGTTTAGAAGACTGTTAATCACTATAACGGGCATTTTTTTTTGGAAGCAATTTTCCCGGGTTTTTTGTTATTTACATTTCTTTCTATTTAGCAAAAACAGTTGGGGCCTGGATGGGTGGAAAACCCCCATTTTAAAAGCAAAGCAAATCATTTTAAAAAAGGAAGAACTGTAAGCGGTTTGCAAGATAATGTTTTACTTGAAAAATGTCCAGGTAAACAAACCATGAACAGGTGTATAAAAAGAAGAATAAGGTCAAAAAATTTATGTTCCTATACACAACACCACAGATTCTTACTAAAAAATTTTAAAAAAAGGCAAAAAAGAAAAAAATCCCATTGTCATCAAACATAAGAAATCACTTTGCTTTTTTTTTAAACATATTAAAAACAAGGGCCTTTCTGAAACACTCAGGTTTTTCCTCATGTGTCTCTGTTTTTTTTTTTTTTGGTTTTTTTTAAACCCGAAAAAAAAAGTTTTATAAAGTAAAACTGCAAAAAAAGCTTTACATTTAAAAATATAACAAAGCCCTTTTCAGTACAAGCCAGAAAAAACCCTTCAAACATAAAAAAAAAAAATTACATAACTAAAATTGCAATTCGCTTGACAACCAAAGACAGCCTAGAAATATCAGTACAAAGTAAGGTATGCAAATTTTCAAAAACCCCAAAAAAAAAAACTATGCATAAGGGGCCCGACCTCAAACCCTGCCGAAAGCAATTAGGCCCAAAAAAAACAACAAACAGAAAAAACAACACAGAAGCGGTGTGTACCATAACAATAGAAGACCAATACAAAGAATGGACTAGTAGAACAACAAATTAGGATACACATCAAGGTCACAGCCTCTCTGCTAGTGTTTTTAATATGTCTGTAGATAAAAAAACAAATAAAATTTTTTCTTGAACATGGGATATCTTCCATTTTTTTCCAAATAGGTGTATGGTACAATCCACTTTATAATAGTTGATGCATTGGTATTTTATACAGTTAACACCAAGTATGTCCTTTACAGTATTCATTATATTTTTTGAGATGCCCTTAGTATCAGAAACCATTAAATCCAACCTAGCTTTCAAACAATTGGAAAAATAAAAGAGAACATGCAACGAAATTGCAGCTAGAACGTAAGAAATGATACTGAACACCTTAGAATTGCTGGAGGAAGCTCAGTTGGGAGGTAGCCCATATAACATAGAATAAACATCCACATATACTGTAGGTAAGGAGTTTAACCCAATTACCAATGTCTGCATATAATGACTATATCCATCTAGGGGCTACGTGCGCCAATGAAGGCCCCACTGGTGACTGTAAGAGATTAGAATATAATATGTATGAACTATATTGAATTTCAGTGAAGCAAGCGGGCTTTAAGTCTACACAGCAATGTAAAATTGTTGTCCAAAATCCAACAACGCATTTTAACATTCTGGATTTGTGCTAAAAAAACAGCTCAGTATTCATAATTCTGATGGCCCCGTACATTGTACAACGTATAGGAATCTGATGGCAATCCCGCGGATTATCACATGATTTTAAAATCCAGCCATCTAAGGGTATGTTCACACAGCAGATTTAGACGTGGTTTACGGATCTGTTACGCTCCCCAAAACAGCATCAAAAAGCCTCCAAAATAATGCTTCACTTAAATCATTAACATAGATTCTATGAGTAAAAGAGTGTTGTAGATTCACATACGCCAAGGTTTTTTACATGCTTTCTTGGAAGCTTTTTTGGGCGCTGAGAAAAAGAAGCGTCAAAGCCAAATCTTAGAGAAGCGTTTTTTTCAACACTGAAAATCCTCAATAGGAATCAAAGAGAGCTCAAAACCTCGGCGTGTTTATTAGACAACGTTTTTTTGAAACAAAGTTTTCGGCGGACTTTATTTATGCCCTGGCTATCTGATTTGTTATCGGGTAACAAACCGTGTTGAAAACCTTGTCACTGTGAGGTTTTGATGCTGTTTTGGGCACAGAAACAATCTGTCATCAAAATAAGCATGTGAACATACCCTTAACATCTTACAGCAGTGCGGTTTTGGTGCTCAGCACTGCAATTAAACTGCCTTTATATTACCAACACAAAACAACGATTCCTTTCAGTATATCTAAATTGTGTTTGAAAGGTTTGATTCAAGTGTGTAATCAATTACTGTTTTGAAGTCTTGTGGTTAGTAAACACAGTACGGGGGCTTTCATTCACCAGTGGGAACAAAAACAGTTATGGTGCAGTTTTAACTGCGACTCCCAATTAAGTCTTGCTGTTTATTATCAGCAAGCTTCTTCAGTTAGTTCTAATTGTTTCAGAAAGGTGTTTTTCAAGTAAAGGACATTAATTATTTATACTGTGTTAATGAGGAGTCTAGTGGAAAAATTTTACATACACACTAATTGATTACTCCACTTTCCAAACAGTTTAAGAATAAGTAGAAAAACTGCGCTCAGTAATGCAAAGGCAGTTTAATTGGAGTGCAGTTAAAACCGCATAAAACTGACAGTGACAACAGACAAAACGCCAATCCCCATATTCAAGCAATTTGCTATTTTTGACACAGAATTTTTTTTTGTTTTACTAATTAAAAATTCTGCCTGTAACTATACCGTGGTATACTTCCTAGTAGCTGAATAGATAGATTCTCGAAACTAAATATCTGTCGGTCACTAATCTGCAGCAGGATCCACTAAAATAGACATTACACACATAACTTTTGTCCTGTCAAGAGTGGGAGTTCATGTGTATAACACTCCTCTTCCGTTCTCTTGATAATAGGGGAGAGAAATGTAACCTGCTGTAAAGGACCTGGGACAGAGTGAGTGTCCAATTTTTGTGCATGAGTGGGTGTTTTCTTCTAAGTGGCAGTTAAATTTGAGACAAGGCTGAGCAGTTTAAGGCAGTTAGATAGGCTTTCACATGTGGCGTTTCTTTGTTGTTTTTTTTTTTTTTTTTTGCAGAAATGCAGCAAGCCTTTGATTGTACAGCATTGTCTGCAAAAAAAAACTAAAAGAAACGCACCAAAAAATCAATGTGTGAAAGCACCTTTCTTACATGCTACGTTTACTGTATGTGATAACCTAGCTTGGGTTTTACACAGATGGTTTCGCCCGCCCCGATATATAAGGAACAGTGTTGTGTAAGTCCTACTTTGAAAATGATCCTCACGTTGAATCAGATGCCCCTCTTTGAAAACCTAAAATGCAAACTTTACACATGCGAAATTACACTCAGTCTTCTCTATTTCAGAGAGTTTGTTCGACAGCATCCCATCTTCTATGATCTTTAATTCTCCTGAAGGATCAGGTGTACTCCGATTATGTCTCAAATCAAGGTGATTCAACTCTGATGTGATCGAAATTGACTCTGGCACCAGATAAATCAAATCAGGAAGGCAGCAGTTATCTGGAGACCGAGCTGACAAATTTGACGCGTGCAAAAGAGCCAGTAAGCAGCTTGCTGTGTATTGGTATATTGAAGCTGCAGCAGCAAAACCGTGTACCTTTAAAAAAAAAAAAAAAAAATTCCAAAGATCATCTTTTTGAGCCAACAAAACATGTATATTATAAAAAAAATATGTCCCAAAGTGCTACCACATTGAAGGCATTTGCTATAGAATATCAAATAAATTCATTTTGTGATCCATCACATCCCTATGAGTCATACTCGGGATCTCAGGAAGTTAGGTTGTGGGGGATTGTTTGCTGTCAGCTCTAGGTGTTGTTCGTACCCTTGATTATAGAAGGACCGCATTCTTTTTACCTAGCCATCCCGTATTGTCAAGCATTGGAGCATGTTTAAAGGGCTTGTCCACTTTAATGAGTTTTTTGAAATGGGAACAAGGTTGGGAAAACAAAATTTATGCTTACCTGCCATTCCCGTCCGTGATAACTCGCTCCTGTCCCACTACTGGTTCTCAGTCCTCACAGAAGAGGGCTCTGGTCCATTCAGTCACTGTGTGAGCGTGACTTTTTCTGTGTGTTTCGGGACGTGAAAACCCAGAAGATACTAGTGAACAGATCTCGGGTGCTCCCAGACCTCGGCGGAGATGAATTATTATATTATGAGCTTCTCTTATTTTCCCCCCTTTGCCTCATCTGGAATATACATATATATAAAGTCAACCTCCTATGATCATATTACCATGGACCCCATAGTCCAAGAACAGGAGCACTGCATCTTCCTAGGTTTGATGGCAGCCCTGGGTCACCTGTATGGCAATGATAGTAGGCGCTATTCTTTTTCAGACAGTAATATAAAATTATTCAGTAACATTAGTCCCTGTATTTACGGACACGGCATCTTAAAAACTTCTAAGCACAAATAAAAAGAGACGTGTTTATACTCAAGTTAGTAGTACTATAAAGAAAAACTTGTGTTCGACTCAATCCATTCCCTGATGTAGCTGAGGAGATGTATGAGGTCACTCTGAAGTGTGCAAGCCTCACATCTTGTCATACATCTCCACAGACTACATCCATGTGATGGATCTCTGAGTCCCGAACACAAGTTCTAGCTGGAACTTACTAAACTTGAGTATATCACGTCTCTTTTTCTATTTTGCTAGAAGTTTTAATAAGTGTCCGTAAATACGGGACTAATTTTACTGAATACAATTTATATAACTGTCAGAAAAAGAATAGCCTACTATCATTGCCCTACAAGTGTACTGTTGAGCTGAAAATGCTCTCAGAATAGTAGCTAGAGACTAGTGGTATATACGTCTAATATGAATCACATTATTGAAAGCACAGGGTCACCTGCCTTTCTTTTGAATGTGTAAAAGGGGGGTCTAACCATGTTGTGTCAATAGAGCCAAAATGAGATTCATGTAGTCATGCCCTTTTCATGTCAGGCTATGGTGGGTTCTTAGCAGTAATGATCATCTCCACAGGATATATTGCTAAGAGGCCTTCAGAGCTACAAGAAGCACACTCCTTTGTTTTTTTAGAGATAACTACATTCTAATTGTCAAGCTGCCGAACGTCCTGTGGTTGTGACGTTGAGACCTGTGTTTATACCTGTAGTGACTTACCTCCCTTCTCTCAGATAAGTGCAAAAGAGCAGAGAGAGAGAAGAGAGATAGAGTAAGGATCAAAACCTTTTTCACTCCGTGCAGATCAACGAAATCTCTCTTAAACACCTCAACAAAGCAAAATAAATCTAGCATATTTGGATAAGAGTTTTCATTTACCAAGTTTCCTTCATGTTGAAAGTCTAAAGCCCTTTGTAGTGAGATAACTCCTTTCAAATAGTACATAACAAACAAATGGGAACTTTTTTTTTTTTTATTTACTTTCATGTAACAATTTAAAGGTGGTATTGTTAGTCTCCAATGCAGATCATAAAGATGGGCGCTTTCAATAATTTTAATTTAGTATTTTCAATGATAAAAAGCATAAAGAAGCTTCCAGGGCTCCCGAGAACATAGGCCATGAGACCTGCCCTTCGCCGCTCACCCATCCCACAGACGTTATGACAGCTTTCCACTGTATGAAATGTCTAATCAATGAAGAGTCTGATATCACTGTGAATATTAAAAAGCTGCCAGGCAGACTCATAGACAAGGCGTTTACTAAAAGAGAGGTCAAAACATAGAAATAATAGTGTGTCCCAAGTTTGTCAGCATCTACAGCTCTACTAAGTTCTCAGATAGGGGAAGCAAAGAGAATCTGACAGAGACGACTTTAAAGGATATGTCTAAACCACAAGCATAATTGCACGCGATTGTATACTCACTAGCATTACGCCGGGCTGATTTGGGAGTCTCGCTGATCAGCGCGAGCAACGGTGGGAGGACGGGGGCAAGCCCATCGGCCCCCATTTCATGCATACTCGCATCGAGCGTCAGCAAAGTAATTTACATGTCACTGTATCACCCTCGCGCGTACGTACGATTGAGTATTGAACGGCATGGGCAGACTAGCCGTAATCCATACTCTCTATGAAAGGCTATGGATACTATAATTGCAGCGCGCATCCTTGGCGCTTATTAAGCGCCAATGGGGCCGCAATTACACCATAGGAAATGTTGTCTTACTTCACATGATGAAAGTAGGTACTCTTGCCAATAAAGCTAAAACTTTGTTTTTTTTTTTTTCTATCTTTTTGACAGACATGCTGAAAGTCAGCAATAGAGCACATGGCAGAGAAGATGCCAACAAATAAAAGCAAAAAGCCATTGAACATTAGGAACAAGCTAAACTTATATTTTGCTTTTCTGTGGTTGTCAAAATGCTGATGCTCCAAAAGAATACACAAGAAAAATCATTGTGAGTCTTTGATTCATGCTGAAAGCTTTTTAGTCCGTGCGATTTGCCTCTGCTTCTAATTTATTTAACTTTTTACTCGTACCAGCTTAATACCTAGCATTTTATTTAAGAATCTATATATGTTACAGTACTATCCATAACAGACTATGGATAAAGAGACAGATAATAGTAACAAATTGTAATTTATTTTTTTTTCATTTGCAAATATTTTCAGTTTGATCAGTATTTTTACCATATAACTAACCTTTTATACTTCCTCCCTGTAAGATTCACAAACACAAATGTTCTTAATTAACGTTTGCTAAACAAGTGCTAAACACCTACACCCCATGCCTCAACGGAAAGAATTGTAACCTTCTGTATCCTTGTAATAATTCAGTCAGTTAAGTCAACATTTTGTGAATGTTGATACCTAGAACATGCATTTATTATATGTGCTAATGTTATTATTCCACTGAATCAAAGGAAGGTCACATCAAACGGTTTTATGTAAAATATGTAAATAAACTTTAACATTTGTTTTGTAGTTATGTTTTTTGCTTGGGGCATGATCTGTATTGCTGCCTGCCTCCTGCCTCAGAAAAAGTGAGTTATAAAGGGGAACTCCTGAAATAATTTTTTTTCTCTGTGGTAATTTGTTATACAGTGGTCCCTCAATTAAAGGGACCAGGAAAAAATTTTCAACTACAATTTTTCCCGGGGGACATTTTATTTTAATATGGTTTTCAACATAAAACCAGGGAACAAGAAAAG
The DNA here is from genome assembly GCA_025379985.1 of Phyllomedusa bahiana. Classification (NCBI taxonomy): domain Eukaryota; kingdom Metazoa; phylum Chordata; class Amphibia; order Anura; family Hylidae; genus Phyllomedusa; species Phyllomedusa bahiana. Next base: position 7,713 of record JAODAL010085214.1, read on the forward strand.
TACACAGTCCGGGCATTTTGCCGACGGCATCCAAAATATTCTTTACGCTAGGTGCTCAGTAAAAAGATAGGCGTAATTCAAATCAATAGTGGAAAAAGAAAAAATCCACGGCCCCACCTCATGAGGCCTAGAGGAAGGCAGCAACGGAAAGCTGTTACCTATAACAAGATTTTTATCCTGTTTTGCCCCCCCCCGCAAAAAAAAAATTGCTAAAATAAGAAAAATTTTTATACTTGGTGGTGGTGGATTATATTTTTTTCTTTCCACTATTGGTTTCAACATACAGCATGGCCAAAAGTTTTGAGAAAAAACACAAATTTATATTTTCATATGATTGTTTCCCCCCGGTTTTTTTTTTGTTTTCATAGTTTTTTTTCACTACAGAAAAACAAGGCAAAACAAATTTGAATTAAAAAAAGCTTTTTTTGACAGTTAGAAAAGAGTTAATGCAGCAAATTCAAAATTTGCAGTGTTGACCTTTTTTTCAGGACCCCCTGAAATTCTCCCTGGCATGCTCTTAATCAACTTTTAACCAAATCCTGACTGAAAGCAGTCCTTTTTGCACCAAAAAATCTTTCATTTTGTCACAATTTGTTGGTTTTTGTTTGCCCCCGTCTCTTGATGATTGACCACAAGTTTTTAAAAAGATTAAGTCTGGGGAGTTTCCAGGGCCCTGGACCCAAAATCTGTTTTGGGTTCCCGAGCCATTTAGTTATTTACCTTTTCTTTATGGCAAGGGGCTCCCCAGCTGGAAAAAGGCATTGTTTTCACCAAACTGCTCTTGGACGGTTGGGGGGGAAATTGCCTTGGAGGACTTTCCCCGGTACCATTCTTTTCATGGATGTGTTTTTAGGCAAGACTGTTAAAGCCCCCTTCCTGGGTGAGAAGCAACCCCACCATAAAATTTTTTGGATCTTTTACAGTTGGCATAACAAGACTGGTGGGGATCGCTCACCTTGTCTTTTCCCCAAAAGCTGTTTTCCAGAGTTCCAACATTCGAAAGGGGATTCATCAGAGAAAATTTTCTTTTTCCCCCTCCTCAGCAGTCCACTCCCTGACCTTTGGCAAATATCGTCTGCCCTGAGTTTTTTTTTGGAGAGACGTGGCTTCTTTGCTGCCCCCCCTTGACAAGGCCTTGCTCCATGAGTTCCCCCTCCAGTGAAAGCAGATGCACTCACACCCCCCAACTGCCCTTCCTGAGCAAGTCTGACTGCGGAGCCCGATTTCCGAACTGAAACACTTTTTAAAGACGGTCCTGGCGCTTGCTGGCTTTCTTTGGGGGCCCGGGGCCTTTTTTGGCAACAAAGAACCCTCTCCTTGAATTCCTTTATGATGCGATAGATTGTTTGAGGGCAATCTTTCTACTCGATTTTTCCCCTTTAGGCCATTTTGTGCAGGCAAGATGACGCACGGTTTCTTTAGAGAAAACCCCAGATTAAAGAAGAGAAACAATGATGCCAAGCCCCACCTCCTTTTAATGCCCATGGTGTGTTCTTACTTAATCATGACGTTGATCTCCAGCCCGCCCTCATCAACCCCACCCCTGTGTTAATGGAGCAATCACTAAAACGAGTTAGCTGGTCCTTTTTAAGGCAGGCCCAAAAATTTTGGAAGGTTTTTTTGGGGGGGAAAAAAAAGTTCATTTTCTAGCAATATTGACTTTAAATTTAAAATTGCTGTTAAGCTGATCACTCTTTATAACATTCTGGGTATAGGGAAAATTGCATTTAAAAAAACCTATGCAGTAGACTTTGTAAAAAAAACATTTGTACATTCTCAAAATTTTTTGGCCATACTGTCAAGCCCCGGGCCCAAGAAATCCAATTTTTTTTTTATTTCCATTCCTTGTACTTAGAAAAGTACATGCGTGTTTTGCAGCCTTTGGTAGGGGTTCTACAGTACAGTGGGTAACGTCCTTACTGCTCTTTACATGTGCCGTAAAAGCGCTATTTTTGGGCACCTTTTTTTTTCCGGGGTTCAATGTTTTAAAAAAGTATACGCCCAAAGCACCCTTCCTCAAAAGAAAATGATTTCCAATTCCAGCAACCTTTCTGACGCTCATCTGTTTTACTTATTGCTTAAATTTTTCTTGTTAGATGACATTTAGAGTCTGGGCCCCAACATACATAATTTTCAAATACAATGGCGTCCCGGAAATATTGTATGTTGAGGGGCCACTTATTTTATTTACTTTTGGTACAAGTACTTTGTATTTGTTATGTGTATTGAATTACTCTCAGGGGCCCTTTTCACGGCACAGGACAAATACCATTTTGCAAGGGGCGGCTTTTTTTTCGCCGAGACATGTTTTATTCCGTCCGAAAACCCCGGACAGAAGAATGAACATTTCAAATGTTTTTCGAACCGCCGCAGTCTGAAAACCGCCGGGCAAAAATCCATGCGTGGGACCGCCCCACTGGTTTTCCATAGCGGTCCATTTAAAAAATGCGGACGGTTTTTTTTAATGGGTTTTTTAAAACCAAAACCGTCTGAAAAAAATGGCCGCAAACCCATGCCGTGGGACAACCCTTAAGGGGGTTCACAAGCAAACGTCAAAATATGCTTGGTTTTTACTGCGCAAAACGTCCATCACAACCGGTTTTTGGATGTTTTTTTTGACACAAAAAAAGCCATTTTTTCGGGGGTTGCGTTTTTTTTAAAGGTTTTTTGTCTCTGATTTTGTCCAGGTTTTTGTCAGATTTTTGCGGTTTTTTGGATTTCTTTGGCCATTGACCCTGATTTCAATGAAAATATTTTAACGTGTTGTGACACTTTTATTTATGTTGAAAGTGTATGTTTTGGTTTTTTGTGTGGGTATATATATTAAAAAAAAAAAAAGAATTTCTCTATGGATTGTGGGGACCCAAAAGGCATCATTCTCCAATTTTTTTGTCTAAAAAACGCAAATTGCACAAAAACCTGGGCAAAAAAAAAAATTCACCAACTT
>JAODAL010085215.1:0-10659 GCA_025379985.1 Phyllomedusa bahiana
GATGTCGATAGCCAACGTAATCGCTCAACACTACCCACAATAGCTAAATAAAAAAAGCAGCTTCTACTTGGACAGACCTGAATTTGCCATGTAATTTATCAGTATCTAATAAGTGTCATTTTTTTTCAGATAACTATTAGTAGAGTAGTAATGGGTCATATATGTAAATTGTATTATTATAGTATACTACCATATAGTGAATCTGTCCCCTCTCCCGCTGTGTGGCTTGTTTTCATAGAGCTCCAGCAGATTGCGTGTCTAAGGGCTCTAAATCCAGTTGTAGCATTGTTAGGTCCCAAATGTGAAATTTTCCTTAACATTCCTGATATTTTTAACAAGGTATCTCCTGTCTTCCCACACTGCCAGCTGCATGAAATTAGCATTAATAATGTGGCTGTTAAATTGTTTGTGCATCTAGATGCATTTATGATTGCCACCAGCAAAATATCGCTGCCAAGAATTTACTGGGAATGATAGACAGATGTGCTCATTGTATCCAACAACAGTTTTAGAATCATAAAAATCTTTTATGTGAGCTTTTTGCTCAGGTCTCTCCGGTCCTGTTATATCCTGAGTATTATTTCTGATTCTTCTCTTTACTGAGTGTTTTCGTTCCATTTATTTCATTTATTTAGAGTCTATCTGTTGTGTTGCTGACTTTTATTTTCTTTATCTCATTGTTTTGCCTCTTGTATATTGCATCCCAATCTGTTCAAATATATTGTGTTTATATAAAATAGTAGGAGGTAATAATAAGTATGGCGCTAAAGTAACACCGCTCTCCTCAGTCTCCCTCCTATCTGTGTGATATCTTTGTCTATCTATCTATCTATCTATCTCTCTCTCTATCTATCTATCTATCTATCTATCTATCTATCTATTATTATTATTATTATTTTATTATTATTTATTTTAGAGCGCCATTAATTCCAGGGCGCTGTACATTTAAGGGGAATTACATACATAACAAATATTGAACAAATACAATGGTGACAAAAATGACTAGTAACTGAAACAGAGAGGAAAGAGGACCCTGCCCGCGAGGGCTTACAATCTACAAGGAAGAAGGGGAGAGACAGAAGGTGTGGGCAGACATGCTTGCGGGCCGATGTAGTGGTGGTGGGGTTAATGTGGGTTGTAGGCTATCCAGGTTGCTTTTGAAACTGGTGAAAGTTGGGGAGAGTCTGATGTTTTGGGTTAATGAGTTCCAGAGTGTGGGTGAAGCACGGGAGAAGTCTTGGAGACGGTTATGTGAGGAGCTGATGAGAGGGGAGCAGAGGAGAAGGTCCTGTGAGGAGCGGAGATTGCGTGAGGGGAGGTATCTGGAAATTAGGGCAGAGATGTATGGAGGGGAGAGGCTATGGAGAGCCTTGTAGGTCAGGGTTAGTAATTTGAACTGAATTCGTTGGGCAATGGGCAGCCAGTGAAGGGATTGGCAGAAGGGAGAGGCAGAGGAGTAGCGAGGAGAGAGGTGAATCAGACAGGCAGCAGAGTTTAGGATGGATTGGAGGGGAGCGAGGGTGCTAACTGGGAGGCCACAGAGAAGGATGTTGCAGTAGTCAAGGCGGGAGATGACGAGGGCGTGGACTAGCGTTTTAGTAGTGTCAGAGTTGAGGAATGGGCGGATGCGTGAAATATTTTTCAGGTGCAGGCGGCAGGCAGAGGTGAGGGCTTGGATGTGTGGTTTGAAGGATAAAGAGGAGTCAAAGGTTATCCCAAGGCAGCGGACTTGTGGAGCTGGTGAGAGGGTGTGGCCATTAACAGTGATAGAGAGATCAGGTGGAGGGGTAGAGAGGGACGGTGGAAAGATGATGAATTCTGTTTTATCTACATTTAGTTTTAAGCGACGGGAGGAGAAGAAGGAGGAAATGGATGATAGGCATTTTGGGATCCGGGAGAGAAGGGAGTTAATGTCAGGACCGGAGATATAAAGCTGGGTGTCGTCCGCGTACAGGTGGTAGTTAAAGCCATGCGAGGCTATGAGCTGACCCAGACCAAGAGTGTAGATAGAGAAGAGGAGTGGGCCCAGGACAGACCCCTGAGGGACACCAACAGAGAGCGGGTGGGAGGAGGAGGTGGTGCAGGAGTGAGAGACACTGAATGTCCGTTCAGAGAGGTATGAAGAGATCCAGGAGAGGGCCAGGTCCGTGATGCCGAGGGAGGAGAGGATTTGTAGCAGGATGGAGTGGTCGACAGTGTCAAAGGCAGAGGACAGGTCTAGGAGGAGAAGGACGGAGTAGTGGCGTGAGGCTTTAGCAGTTACTAGGTCGTTGGTGACCTTGGTTAGGGCAGTTTCAGTGGAGTGGTTGGGTCGGAAGCCTGATTGGAGTGGGTCAAGGAGAGAGTTGGAGGAGAGGTGTGAGGACAGCTGAAGATAGACGTGCTGCTCGAGGAGTTTGGATGCAAAAGGGAGCAGTGAGATGGGGCGATAGTTGGACAGTGAGGAGGGGTCGAGAGATGGTTTCTTAAGGATAGGTGTGATGGTCGCGTGTTTAAGAGAGGAAGGGAAGATGCCAGAGGTTAATGATAGATTGAAAAGATGGGTGAGGGCTGGGAAAATAACAGTGCTGAGGTCTGGGATGAGGTAGGATGGCAGTGGGTCAAGGTTACAGGTAGTGAGGTTGGATTTGGACACTAGAGAGGAGAGGTTATCATGACTAACAGTGGGAAAGCAGGTTATGGAAGTGTTCACTGGGGACTGTGTCAGGGTGAGGGTGGGTGATGGCGATGGTAGGGGTATCTATCTATCTCCAATCCAAAGCTGTACATACCACGAGGGTATCTCATCCACATTCTCAATTGGACTTGGCTTCTGGGCTAGAAAGTAGTCAGTGATGGTAACGTTTAATAAGGACCCAACCATTGAAGTTAGACTCCAGCATCTGCCCCAGGTATTTTTTCTTAGCAACTTCCCAGAACTGTTTTACTACTGCAGGAGATGAAGCAAAAAAGGGCACAGGATTGTGAGGAGAAGGCCTATAAGATTTGTCAGGTCACATATAAAAGTCCAGTGAAACCAGCTCCATCACATGGGCGCTGTGCGCGAAAGATTGCCCAAGCTCGCAGCAAAAACGTTACAGGTGAACCAAATGTTGGTAATCCAGCACAACCAAAATGGATTATATAAAATCATGCAAAATTTATTGAAAACAATCCATAAAAACAAAACATATGCACACAACATCAGCGACCAGGAGTGGTGACCTAGAGGCACTAGGACCAACACGCTAACGCGTTTCAGGCTAAAAAGTTGCGGACTTACTCATAGCGATGTAAGGGCGCGATGAGTAAGGGCGCAACTTTTTAAGTCCAAAACACATTAGCGTGTTGGTCCTAGTGCCTCTAGGTCCCCACTCCTGGCCGCTGATGATGTGTGCATGTGTTTTGTTTTTATGGATCATTTTCAATAAATTTTGCATGATTTTATATAATCCATCTGGGTCGTGCTGGATTACCAACATTTGGTTCACCTGCAAGATTTGTCAGGTGCCAGGTCACAAGACCACAGAGTAAAAAAACAATGTTTGGTCTGCACATCTAAATTTTTCTATAGAAAAAATAAGCATAGGTGCATGCTGGTGTGGCAGTAAAATACAAACATAATCCAATATCAGCAGTACACTACTAGCTCAAAATCAATCAAAGGTAACATAGGAAAAGCATTTCTGCTACTTTAGATACATGAAAATTTGAGGTTCTTTGAACGTCAATTGAAACCTAATCTATGTTATCTCTCTTGATGTCTGTTCAGACCTCTTTTTCAATAATTACAATGTTCCCTTTGATTGTTTTTAGTGCTAGTAGAGTGCTGCTGATATTGGATGTGCAGACTAAACATTGTTTTTTTAGACTGTTTGTATGGGGGAGTGTCTGCCCCACTTTGGTTTTTGCATTCTGCCCATCTGCACAGGTTTTTAAATCAATATAGAGTAGCTTGTAGCTTTTTCTCTCGCTGAGATGTGGAGGTCTGAACAGGCACCAAGAGAGGTAACATAGAGTAGGTTCCCATCTATATTGAGGTCGCCGTGGGTCCGGCAGTTGGGCTTACTACAGTTTTGATCAAGAATGTACACTAAGAACCTCAAGTTTTTATGATCTAAAGTAGCAGAACTGCTTTTTCAATAATTCCTAAGTTCCATTTGACTGTTTTTTAGTGCTAGTAGAGCTGCTGATGTTGGATTGTGTTTGTAAAACCACAGACTGTCCTGTAGCACACATATGCAACCTCTGTGGACTAGCAGCCCAGAGGTAATAGAGGGAAAGGACCTGGGTATCGATCGTTGCAAGGCCCCAGCCAAAGTGAACCTCCACTCTGGCTCCACCTCCATCTACTCCAGAAAGAAAAGTCATGGTAAGAGAACTCCGGACCCTTTCCTTCTTTCCAACCTGTGCCCCCCCTCTGCTGAGTGCACCCCACCATCCTCACCACTAAGGATGCATCCTTCTCCATTCTCCCAGCCTTAATCTTTCTACTCCCTGCCCAATTCTTCTCACTTCCCAGATGCAATGGCATCAACCATTCCATCAGCTAGCGTAATCCCATTTTTGGAGGATTTTCCACCACTTGTAGAACCACAGCAAGAAAAAAAATAAAATTGCCCATTGTCTGATATCTCCATGAAAATAATCATTGAATTTGGTCTGGATCCTCTGGCCAATGTGGACAACTTGGAGCAGATGGTGGAGGAGCTCATGAACAGCAACAAACTAGATGACTTCCTGGAGGACAGGGCAACTTCACTGCTCAATAAGAACATAGAGGAGAGCCTGCTGATGTTTATAAAACGGGGGGTAGACCCTAAGGGGAGGATTCACCCAACTGAAGTAATACCTAGGTGATAAAGTGTGCTCTAACCACCTTCTTCTCTATAGCATGGATAATTTAAACATCTCTAGCATGAATGTGTAGAGTATTAGGAATAGGTCTAGATGTCAGATGGCACTTGCTCTTCTTGCTGCTCAGCCAGTGGAGGCAGAAATGGTACTGCAGAAATGTGCTCTTCTTTCATGTAGGTACGATTATCTGGCTAAGCATGGTGCTTCTGTTTTTCTATTTACATGGTGCTTCTTCTATTTAGATGGTGCTTCTATTTGTCTATTTACATGGTGCTTCTATTTGTCTGGTGGTGGTAACAGTAAGTCTGGAGGAGTAGCTATTTTTATTAGGGATGATAACTATGCCCTTGAAAAGACATTTTGAGAAGGAAGCCAAGTGAATTCTTTTTTATTCCAGGGTGGAGAACCTGGAAAAAGATGAGACATTAAAACACTTTCGTTCTTTCTGTAAGGCTTTTGAATGTGTATGCTTCTCCTAACAAGGACAAAAGCCTGGAGCTTCATCAGGTTCTATGGACACACCTTGCTAATACAATGGCAGTAGTGATAGGTGGAGACTTTAACTGTCTCATAGTGGAGGATGAAGACAGCTAAAAACTTCCAAACTTCTTATTGAGATGGTGACCGAGGCATCCATGCAGGATGTATGGGTAAGGGCTCTGTGAACTATTCTTGTAGAGGGCCTGATGGCTCACTTTGCTTAAAGGGAATCTGTCGCCAATTTATTTTTTTTTTTTTTACTTATTAAATCAAGACCATGTTCCATATTCTTTTCCTCTCAGTCGTTTTTATTTCCCAGTTGTAGATTTCTCAATTCGGCTGTCTATATATGATTGTGGGGAAGACATTCTTGCTTGCACTGCTTTAACAGCAGTCAGAGTGATACTTTACAGCAGCTTCATGCACATAGGATTCTTAAGACGGATTCTGTCCCATAGACTTGTATAGGAGAAAGAGGGACATCAGAGCGTTGTAGCATCCTGTAGCATCATGTAGCTGTAATGTCAGGGAGTAGCAGGAAGAGGTCAAGACAGGCCTGAAAAGACATTTTGAGGAGAAGGCCAAGTGAATCCTTTTTTATTCCAAGGTGGAGAACCTGGAAAAAAATAAGACATTAAAAAGCTTTCTTTTTCAGGAAGTTCCTGGGAGCAGGTATTTGTTAAAGGATGAGGTGATGGGGGATACCACAGACTTCTACATAAACGTTTGCTCCCTGAAGTCCATGGATACTGAAGCTGTAGATAAGCTCCTGTCATTCATTACTAACACTCTTAATCCTACAGGTGCTGTGGCCATGGATATCCCCCTGACGGTAGAAGAGCTTCTCTCTGCTGCTAAATCCTTTAGACCTGGCAGGACCCTGTGTAGTGATGGTTTCCTTGCTGACCTCTATGCAATGCTGGATGACCTGATCTTTTTGGGCCTGCTGATACTCTATCAGGAGATGATGGTAAAGGGTAGAATGCCTCTGTCATTAGGGAGAGAATTATCACAATCTCGTGTAAGTTAAAGGGGTAGATATACGATTTGAAAAACCGGTGTCCAATTTTTCTCTGGAATGTGGACTACAAGATCCTTGTCAAGATGCTAGTTAACGAGCTGAATGTGGTCTTTGGATGGGTCATCCACCCGACTACACTTGTGGCATTCCTGGCAGCGTATATGGCTCTAAGGCTGGCATTATTAGAATGATGTGTGTGCCAGCCCATGTTATGTCCTAGTGATGAAGCTAAACAGGAGCCCAGGAACAATGCAGGTAAGTAGATAGATAGAAAGATAAATAGATTGATTGATAGATAGATAGATAGATAGATAGATAGATTGATTGATAGATAGATAGATAGATAGATAGATAGATAGAGAGAGAGGAGAGAGATAGATAGATAGATAGATAGATAGATAGATAGATAGAGTGGGTACGGAAAGTATTCAAACCCCATAAAAGTTTTCTTTCTTTTTCTTCATTGCAGCCATTTGGTAAGATCCAAAAAGTTAATTTTTTTGCTCATTAATGTACACTCTGCCCCCCTCCCCCATCTTGAAAGAAAAAAAAAAAGAAATGTAGATATTTTTTCAAATTTAATAAACAAGAAAAGCTGAAATATCACATGGTCTTAAGTATTCAGACCCTTTGCTCAGTATTGAGTAGAAGAAGCCTTTTGAGCTAGTACAGCTATGAGTCTTCTTGGGAATGGTGCAACAAGTTTTTCACACGGATTTGGGGATCCTCTGCCATTTTTCTTTGCAGATCCTCTCCAGTTCCCTCAGTTTGGATGATGAACATTGGTGGACAGCCATTTTCAAGTCTCTCCAGAGATGCTCAATTGGGTTTAGGTCAGGGCTCTGGCTGGGCCAGTCAAGAATGGTCAGAGAGTTGTTCTGAAGCCACAGCTTTGTTATTTTAGCTGTGGGCTTAGGGTCATTGTCTTGATGGTAGATGAATCTTCGTCCCAGTCTGAGGTCCAGAGCACTCTGCAAGAGGCTTTTATCCAGGATATCTCTGTACTTGGCCGCATTCATCTTTCCTTCAATTGCAACCAGTCGTCCTGTCCCTGCAGCTGAAAAACACCCCCATAGCACGATGCTGCCGCCACCATGTTTCACTGTTGGGATTGTATTGGGCAGAGAATGAGCAGGGCCTGGTTTTCTCCTAACATACTGCTTAGAATTAACACCAAAAAGTTCAATCTTCGTCTCATCAGACCAGAGAATCTTATTTCTCATAGTCTGTGAGTCCTTCATGTGTTTTTTTGTAAACTATATGTGGGCTTTCATATGTCTTGCACTGAGGAGAGGCTTCCGTTGGCACACTCTGCCATAAAGCCCTGACTGGTGGAGGGCTGCAGTGATAGTTGACTTTCTGGAACTTTCTCCCATCTCCTACTGCTTCCCTGGAGCTCAGCCACAGTGATCTTGGGGTTCTTCTTTAACTCTCTCACCAAGGCTCTTCTCCCACAATTGCTTAGTTTGACTGGACGGCCGGGTCGAGAAAGAGTTGTGGTCGTCCCAAACTTCCAATTAAGGATTATGGAGGCCACTGTACTTTTAGGAACCTTGAGTGCTGCAGAAATTCTTTTGTAACCTTGGCCAGATCTGTGCCTTGCCACAATTCTGTCTCTGAGCTCCTTGGGCAGTTCCTTAGACCTCATGATTCTCATGTGCTCTGACATGCACTGTTAGCTGTGAGGTCTTATATAGACAGGTGTGTGCCTTTCCTAATCAAGTCCAATCAGTTTAATTAAACACAGCTGGACTCCAATGAAGGAGTAGAACCATCTCAAGAAGGATCAGAAGGAAATGGACAGCATGTGAGTTAAATAGTGAGTGTCACAGCAAAGTGTCTGAATACTTATGACCATATGATATTTCAGTTTTTCTTGTGTAATAAATTTGCAAAAATATCTACAATTCAGTTTTTTTTCTAACAAGATGGGGTGCAGAGTGTACATTAGTCAACAAAAAATGAACTTTTTAATCTTACTAAATGGCTGCAATGAAACAAAGAGTGAAAAATTTAAAGGGGTCTGAATACTTTCCATACCCACTGTAGATAGACAGATAGATAGATAGATATGGACTGTCAATGAGGCCTACAATCAGACTATGAGAGAGGCTTGTAGAGATATTGTGTGGAAGGAGATGGAGACTCGCATCCTAGAGACATGTCACTGAAGACTAAGATATAGGCTCTACGGGTGGTTCTTAGATGACACTTTAAGAAGCATTAATTTCATTTGTTAACACATACTGTGTTGTAATACATTTTTCAAATTACCCTGGTTGTGTTAAGATGCCTTACTGGGTTAATGTCTTACTGATATTACAGATGGATCAGATAGATCTGTCTATTTACTGACTTACCTGTATTATTCCTGGGCTCCTGATGGCTTTATTGTTTCTCAAAACCTGTCAGTGTCATCTCAATAATAAAAAAAACACCCCCTTGTGTCCAATACATTTATATTTTATTGTATTTTATAGTATGGGTTACCACCAATATATGATTTATTCTATTACAGATCTTGGGTAAACACAGAGAATTATACAGAGCCATCCATGCATATGGATAAGGAGGGAGATGCTTGCGGCCGTCCTCCTCATTCATTTCTATGAAAGTGTCCGAATATGGTCGGCTCACGTGCATGATTTCATAAAATCATTTGGGGTAACATCTCCCATTTGGTGATGCCAACACTTGAGATACTGGTGTTTTCACATATTTTCATACTTGCAGTTACTAAATGTCTGGAGTTTTTAAGTGTTTTTTGTATATCGTAATAGATCCCCTTTTATATGTACCCTGACATTTATCGAGCACTTTGATAGTTACTTGCTATCATTAATGCGTCTTTGATTTGCTTTTTGCCCTATTTCAAGATGGTTATATTCATTACAATGTTTATAATGCACATGAGTCATTGTCCCGACGTGTCTGGCCTTGATTTATTGTACGATTTCTGACAGTGCTTTGTCATTTAGTTGGATACCTGCTGTGGGCTTCTATGGACGCTGTGTCGAGCAACCTATTGCAGACAGAGTACTGGGCATGTGTGGTATCATCTTAAGAATGCCAGTTTTTTTTCTTTACTAAGTATAGTAGAACACATGCTTCTTATGCCTGGTTCATGTCGGTGTTGGAAGTTGAACCTCCGTTGGAAATTCTGTTGGGAATTATGTAAAAAATAGCTCAGGAAAGAGTTGAAATATTGCACTTTTTTTCTGGATATGTACAAATACATTATTTTGGCTTTTATTCATTGTGGAGTGCTGCAGTCTTGTCTCTTACTACTAGATAGCTAGGTAGGTAGATAAATATGTAGGGCTGGAGCCAGAAGTTGGTATTCCTGACAGTAGATGACATAGATATATTGGAAAGAAGCGAAGAATGGAGAAAAACCTGAGAAGAGGAGATGGAGTTAAATTGTAGGAAGAACATGAGAAAGAAAGTAACCCAATGACAGAGGTAGATTTGAGTATAACCATCAGATTGACATCGTGAGTGAGAGACTCATAGAGATGACATGTGGAAGAAGAGGGAAGCTCCCATCCCACAGGAACGCTGATGAAGACTGAGCTAGAGGCTCAGATGAAGAGAGAGAAACGGGCTGCCTGACACTGTGACACAACTTACTTCAGAACCACCTGTTAACACATAGGGCAACATGTATAAACAGTTCAGTTTCACATTTCTGGTGTTAAATGTGCCAAAAGTGAGTGGTTCACCTAACTTACTGACGTATGATGCGTCAAACAAACACGTTTGGCGCACTGTGCCGGACACGACACTTTGTAATGTGCCAAAGATGTGAGGGCGTTTTGGGGGCATTCTGGGGGCGTGTTGCACCACATTCATAATATTAGATACATTTATGAATGTGGGATGGCAAAACAAGGCACATAACTGCTCGAACAGCCAGACCAATTTAAATGTGGTCTTCCTAAGCCTGAGTAGTCGTATTGGAACTAGATTTGCCATAAGGGCAAATATTGTCCATTATTTATCAACTTACACCAGTAAAATAAGAAGAAGTAATTTATGATACTTATCAAACTTTATAAAATTAAATTATATAAATTTAATAAGAAATTTGATCATATAAAATTAACATAACATTAAATAATTTTCCAAAAATATAACATTATCTCTTATAAAATGTATTTAAAATTAATATTGTCTAAAATTAATTTTAAATTAAAGAACTCACTGACCTACATTTTTCTGAACACAAATTAACATGCTACATAAAAGTATAAAAAATGTATTTTGTAAGATTTTAATTATAAAAAAAATCAAAATATAAAAATCTTTTAAATTGGTAAAGC
>JAODAL010085216.1:0-10659 GCA_025379985.1 Phyllomedusa bahiana
TGGAAGTCAATTGGTCCCGCACTCATACGGGAGGGGCGAGCGACCCAGGTCTTGACGGTATGAGGAAGGCTGGAGTTCTCCACTCGTTTCCCGCACTCTGCTTCACACACAGTTTCGTTGCTGCGTCATCAGGGCTTTTTAAACCGTTGTTAATAATGAGGGACGCCCACCTGGGCCCTCACCGCCCCCACTGAAAAAACCCGGGCCCTGGGTCATCGGGGCACAGGACAGGTAAGCAATTCCAGTTCAACTAAAAGGGGTGTTTGAAAAAATCCTTTTGGCACTTTTTAATCTGGGGTCAACGGGTTTAACGGTCATGCTGCGGTCCAGGACGGGGTTTGAAATGCCCCAGTTCAACTAAAATGGGGGTTCAAAGATATTTCTTCGGCTTTTTTTAAATCTGTGGGTTATGCGGTTTTTGGGGCATGCTGCCCCCGGACGGGGATATTCAATTCCATTCAAAAAAAATAGGGTTCAAATAAACTGCCTTCTGGCACTTTTTAATTTGTGGGATGCAAGGTTTAAGGGTCATGCTGGGGTACAAGACGGGGATAGTGAATGGTGTTGATTTTTTTTTTCTGGGGCTTTTTTGCCTAATTGTTGTCCAAGAGTACAGGTATCCTTTGACTGTTGGGGCTTTAATTCCAGCCTCCACCCTTTTTGGGTGAAAAGAATAAGGTTTTGTTGCTCTCCCATAGCTTTAATTGTCAAGCTCATAATGGGACGTTCACTTTCGAAAAACCTTATCGGTGGCCGCTATAAAACTACCCCCCCGATGCGATAGCCAACGTAATTTGCTCAACATAATTAAACCAGGAGAAATTTGACCAATAAATTAAAAGGGCGGGACCTTTAAAAAATACAGTAAAAATGCAGAAAAAGCTGTTTGGGTTAGTACGGGGGTTTGGGGTTTTTAAAGCCAACAGAGCGCGAGCACTTGTCCCCCTTTTTAGTCTATCAATAATATGGGGGGAAAAAAATAAAAAATTAATTCAATAAAATCATTTTTATGTCTTTATTTTTTTGCCAAGGATCAATTATGGGTTTTAACGAAATAAAGAAAAAAAAATTATTTTATTGAATTAAAATTTTATTTTCGTTACCCCTATTATTTAATTTTATATCACATCGGGACAACTTTTTGGATCTTATCATTTGATTTCGGCCATGTACGTTTTTTTTCCGATTGCATTAGAAAAACCCCTAAGAGCGTGCTCGCTCTCCCCCATTGGCCCAAAAAACCCGGCCCCTTTTAACTTAGCCAAACACAAAAAGGCTCGCTCTGATTTTTTTTCCCCCTAGAACTCTATAAAAGTAGCTCGGCTCTATTGGGGCCCCTAGCCAAACCCCCGCTGTTTCAACCAATCAGCTCTTTTCGATTTTTTTTTCTGATTTTGAACTGTCCCCCCTTTGAATAGAATGGTCAAATTTTTCCCCCTAGGTTTTAATGGGGCCCGTCGTCCATTCTGTTGGTCAATACTCTTTTATAGTTAAAATGGCCCGTCGCCCTATTTTGATTGGGTGGTTTTTTGCCCACCCCAAGAAGGTTAAAAAATTTGCATTAATATTTTCCCGGGAAATTTTTCCTAAAATTGCAATTCCCATGTTGGCCGGTGATTTGATGATGGGAAATAGCTCGCCTCTGTTGGCTGGGGTAGCCAAGCCCCCCCCTAGTTCAATCAATAAGCTCTTTTCCCCGAATTTTACTGTATTTTGAACTGTCCTGCCTTTGAGTTTGATTGGTCCATACTTCTCCATAGGTTTTAATGGTTCACTGTCGCTCCTATTCTGATTGGCTGGTTTCTGCCGACCAATGAGAAGAGCTTAAACAATTTGAATTACTGTATTTCCCGGCAATTCTCTATATCCCAATTCCTGATGTTGCGCCGGTCTCGGCGACAAATGCGTTGTTCGGGATTTAATTGATTTATGTTTATAGAAGGTTTCAGCTCTTTTTCAGATAATATTTTACACTTAATAAAAATGATTTTGTTAATCATACTCCATGCTGCACGGCGCTGAGCGCCGAGAATTCATTGCCCCGATCTATCCATAGACTACAATGGGACAAGTAGCTTGCGCTCTGATTGGCTGGGATAGCCAAGCCCCTGCTAGCTCAACCAATCAGCTCTTTTCTGCCTTTTTACTGTATTTTGAACTGTCCCGCCTTTGATTTTGATTGGTCAATAGTTTTCCATAGGTTTTAATGGGTCACTGTCGCACCTATTCTGATTGGCTGGTTTCTGCCGACCAATGAGAATAGCTTACAGAATTTGAATTACTGTATTTCCCGGCAATTTCCAACATCCTAATTCTTAATATTGCGCCATTCTAGATTTTTGGAAAGTGATTTTTTTTATTTATTTTTTATTTTTGAGGTTTGAGCTCTTTTTCTGAGAATGTTTTACGCCTTTATAAAGGCGATTTTTTTGGAATCATACTCCATGCTGCACGGAGCGGGAGAGCCGGATTTTTTTTTTTTTCCCCCTTTTGCTTTCCCTATCACCCATTTTCCATTCCGTTTTCACTTGCCCCCCGCCGGGGGATTAAAACCCAAATCAACCGGGTTTCCCCTGTGGGACCCCCCGGGCCAAAGCGCTAAAGCCCCCCATTTTGGGCCGACTCGCGATGTAATGCCTCAAAAGTTTTCGAGCGCGCCGCTTTGGCCGCCCCAGAACGCCTACAGCGCGCTCACACCCACGCCCCTTTCATGCGAACCCCCAGCTGAAAGTGGCGAACCCCTTGCGCCTTACATCGAAACCCCTTTCACCAAAAGGGGATTGGGGCCCGGTGGTGGCGCAGGTTACGCCCAAAAAAAACAGGCGAAAAAGCCCTTTAAATAATGTCCCAAAAAGTTCTTATCTTTTTTTAAATTACAGAAAAACAAATGCTTTTACTGGTGAACATTAGTTTTTAAGGAAATTTTAGAAAATTTTTCATTTTTATATTAAGACAGAGATTTTTGAAACCCGTTTTTTTTTTCAAATACCCATTTTTGTACGCCAATTTTGTACAGAAATTTTTCTAGTCCTGTTTTTGGTGTTCGTTTTTTTTGAAAAAAAAAGGGAAATTTTATAATCCATGCAATTTAAAAAATTTGCTGTTTTGGGCCCCGTGGGGGCCCTTGGGTTTTTGTTCAAAAGACCACTTTGTATTTAAAATTTTTGGATACAAAATTTTCTAAAAAAGGTTGGTGTTTTTCAGGGTGCAAAAAACCCAACTTTTTTTAAACCTTTTAAAACTTTTAAAAAGTGTTTTGCACGTGGTGCACCCCTTTTTTTTTTTAAAAAGAGCCCCTTGTACAAAAATTTTGGGGTTTTTCCCAAAAATTTTGTAGAAATGTTGTTGTATTTCTTTGGTGAAAAAACCACCTTTTGTTATCCGAAAAAACTTTAAATTTTGCTGTATTGCACGTGGTGTGGCCCAGTTTTTTTCAAAAAATCCCCCTAGTACTCAAAATTTTGGTTACAGAAATTTTTAAACGCGGGTATTTTTTAAATTGGTGCAAAACCCAAAAAATTTTTTATCTGTATAACTTTTTAAAAAAGGTTTTTTTTTCACGGGGGCCAAAGCCCGGTTTTTTTTAAAAAGGGCCCAATTGTATTAAAATTTAAAGGATACGGGAAATTTTTTCAGAAAACTGTTGGTGTATTTCTTTGGGTGCAAAAACCACCTTTTGTTTTTCCGTAAAATTTTTTTAATAGCGGGTTTTTTCATTTTTGGTGAGCCCGGGGTTTTTGTTAAAAGGGACCCCTTTTGTAATTAAATTAGGATACAAAAAATTTTTAGAAACTGTTGGGTATTTTCATTGGGGGAAAAACCCACCTTTTTTTTCCCCGTAAAATTTTTAAAATAGCTTACTGCACGTGGTGGGGCCCCCAGTTTTTTCCCAAAGGGAGCCACCTTTTTATTTAAAATTTTGGGAAATACAGAAAATTTTGTAGAAAAACTGTTGGTGTATTTCATTGGTGAAAAAAACCCCCTTTTGGGAATTGAAAAACTTTTTTTTTTTTTTTTTTAAAAATTTCTGTTTTGCCTTTGGAAAAAACCCCATTTTTTTTTAAAATTTCCCATGTTGTACGCCAATTTGATACAAAAATTTTTTAGTAACTTTTTTCGGGTGTAAATTGCGAAAAAACGGAATTTCTAATCCGAAAAAATTTTTTAAATAGCTTTATTGAATTGGTTTGGGGCCCACAGTTTTTTTCAAACGACCACTTTTTTTTTTTTTTAAAACGAGCCCCCCTTTGTATTTTAATTTTTTGGATACGGGGAAATTTTTTCTAGTAACGGGGTTTGGTGTATTTCATTGATGCAAAACCCCTTTTGTTATCTGTAAAAATTTTTTAAAAAGCTGTATTGCACGGGGTTTGCGGGCCCAGTTTTTTTTAAAAGAGCCCCCCTTTTATTTTAAATTTGGATACAGAAATTTTAAGGGTAATGTTTTTGTATTTCTTTGGTGCAAAAAACACCTTTTTTTAAACCGTATAACTTTTAATTTCTGTATTGCACGGGGTGGGGCCCCAGTTTTTTTCAAAAAAAAATCCACCTTTACTTAAATTTGGATCCCAAAAAATTTTCCCTAGAAAGGGTTGGGTTTGAAATTTCATTGATGCAAAAACCACCTTTTTTTTATCGGTTTTTAACTTTTAAATAGCTGTACTCACGTGGTGGGGGCCCAGTTTTTTGCAAAGACCCATTTTTGTACTTAAATTTGGATACAAAAATTTTGAAAGAAAATGGTTGGGGGTATTTCTTTGGTGAAAAAAACCCCCCCCCTTTTTTTTTTTATTCTGTAAAAATTTTTTAAATAACTGTATTGAAATTTGGTACCCCCAGTTTTTTTAAAATACCAGTTGTACGCCAATTTTGATACAAAAAATTTTTAGTAACTGTTATTGGTGTCATTGTGAAAAAAAAAGGGAAATTTTTCTTTTTCTGTGAAACCTTTTAAATAGCTGTAGGGGCAGGGGTGAAAGCCCATTTTTTTTTCAAAACCCAATTTGGGTACTTAAATTTGGATACAAAAAATTTTTGAAAGAAAACTTTTTGGTGTATTTATTGGTGAAAAAAAACCCCCTTTTTTATCCTTTTTAAAATTTTTAAAAAAGCTGTATTGCAGTTGTGGGCCCCGGGTTTTTTTCAAAGCCCCACCTTTTAATTAAATTTGGATACATACTTTTTGTAGTAATTGTTGGTGAAATTTCTTTTGGGGGAAAAAAAAAAAACCCTTTTTGTTACCCGTAATCTTTTTAATGGGGGGCGGGTTTTTTGCACGTGGGGGCGGCAAAAAATTTTTTTTTCCCAAATAGCCACGTTTTACGCAATTTTGTTAAAAAATTTTTTTAATTTTTCTCATTTGTCTTTTCCCTAAAAAAAATTAAAATTTTTAAACAGGTAATTTTTAAAAATGGTTTTTTTTGAAACTGGTGAATTCAGTTTGGCGCAAATAGCCACTTGAAGATAGGTTTTTTTTAAAACTATCAATTCCTAGTCCCACGGGGCCGTTGTAAATCCCTGGGAAATGAAGGAAGAACACTGTTGATTTTGGTTACAAATTCTTCCACCAGACCGCCAAATTTTACAGTATTCTTTGAAAAAATTTGGTTTTTTAATCCCAGTTGGCTGTTGGAAATTAGAAGGGTTTAAGAATAGCTGTGATTTTCCCTTTTTTCAATAAGAGACTGTTTAAAAAAATTTCCCCTACCTTTGTAAAATTTTAATCCCTTTTTGAACATGGGATTGAACGCGGTGGTAAGCCCAGCAAAGAGGGGTGTAGGAATTTGGGGGAAGGTAAGAGAGAAGGTGGCCTTCCGTGCTGGCGGGAAAAAACCAAAACCAGCGGGTTGTTCGGTTTTTTCAGGGGAACCCTCCCGGCCCCGTCATCGCTGGGGCGGGTTTCCCGTGGGGGCCAGTAACGAACAAAAAGTAGCTAAAAACTGTTCTTCCTGTTTTAATGCAACCTGCATTTCCCGAAGTCTAACCTTCCTCGTTTCCCCCCAGTAAAGGGCCCCAAATTTTTCATCATAACATCATAGCCCTGCCCCCAACAAGAAGCGAAGGGAGGCCCCCAAAAGTCAACCTCGGGGTACCCACCACTGTGGGGTAAAACCCCTATTTTGAAAACCCGTTTGATGACAAAAATGCGGGTTTGGGTCAGAAAGGATTTCAAAAAAATAAAAAGGCCCCAAAAAGGATGATTTTGTCTTCCTTTTGACGCCCCAAACATGATTCCTTTAGAAAGGGAGAAGGAAAACCGGGCAGTTGGGAAAAAAACCCGGACGGGCGGCAACGCCTTTGGGAGTCCCCGTTGATTTTTTTCCCCCACCCCAGGATGCACGTCAGGCGGGGAAGTCCCCCTTGTTGATGATGAACATTGCCCGGAAACCAACGTGGTCTTTTCAGCAGAATTTGCCCTTGGGGAGCCTTCATCACTGGCAAGGAGAAAGATAAGGGGTTTTTTGTCCCTTTCAGTTTCCCCCCCCCTAAAAAAAGGGGAGGGGGGGGTTTCAAAGACCCTGAGAATTTTTCCACCAGCCACGAACCGCGGGAAACAAAAGCTTCTTTTTTATCGCCGTCCCAAAGGCCAGGTCTTAAACCCCAGGCCAAATTTTTAGTCAAGCCCTGATTCAACCCCGTGATTGTCATAATTTCCGCCTTGCCGAAACGCATCAAATGAGGGGAAAAAATCCCTTTGGTTTTAAAAACCACCAACAAGTCTTGTCACATGCAAAAGGGAAAGGGAAAGAAATTTTAAAGGGGGGGAAAAATTGGCGAAAAAAAAGTCACCCCGATCCCCGGTTCCAAACCCCTGCACACCCCCTTTTCTCCACCCCATCCTCCCCCCCGCCATGACCCTTGGGATTCCCACTTTTCCCTGTCTCCCAGCTTTATGATCAAGGAACAGCCCCACTTCAGCCTCCCCCCAAACGCCCGAATATCACCAGCACCATAGGGGACCCCCCCCTACCCCCTTTTCCCCTTCCAGCAGTTTGACCTGCAAAGCCATACAGCGGCCAGTCTAGCAGTAAGCCCTTTGTCTAAACCCCGGGGTTTTGGGAGAAAGAAACACTTTAAACCCAAAACCCTCCCAAAGCCAAAAACCTGAAAAGTCGGGATTGCCCCGGGCTTTTTGGGCCCTTTGGGAAAAGTTGCCCTTTCCGCGGGGGGACACAGATGGGTTTCCGCCACAAACAGGGGCCCCCTTTTTCCTTCCCCCAATAAACCCGGGGTTTCCCAGAAACATTTCTTTTCCGAAAAAAATTTTCCTTCCCCCCGGCCCGCCAGTGATCTTAAAAAATTTTAAGGGGCGTTGTCTGCATCTGTGTCCCCAAAGCCCTCTGACCAAACCCAACATGGGAAATAGTAAGCACAGCAAAGGGCCGCTTATCTCTGTGATAACTCCCTGGGGGGAAACCTTTTTCCCCTGGTGGTAACGGGGGGGCTCCCCAGGCTCGGGATGCTCTTCAAACCGCAGGGGTGGGGCGGGGTTTTTTCCCCCTAAAAAAAAACTGGAAACACCACGGGGTCATAGAAACCAGGCCCTTTTTAAATTGTCTGCTTGGGACTGTCAACTCACAGGTCAGGAGTGTGGAAAGGCTCTTGAAAAGAGGGCCGAGCCGGGGGGCTGGGTACAAAAAAAAAAAACCGTGCCCGGCAATGGTGTGCGTAACGGGGGAAATCTTTCGGCCGGCCCTTAAGAAGGTAGGGTGGAAACACATCCCCTTTTTCGGCTCACATCATTAAACCCGTCGTCCAGAAATTTTTAAAAAGCTCCCCCCGGGTCTGGAATGCCTTGAGGAAAGCCCGAGGTCTGAGCTCAAAACTTTCCGCCGTTCGCACCCCCCTTCGTCCCGCCTGGCTTTCGTTGGGCATTAGCTCGCCCCCCCGTCAAACCCCTTTATTGTTGACGGGGACGCTAGAAAATTCCAAAACCCCCACAATTTTCCAGCGACTGTTGCGCAGCGCAAAGCATTAGCGTAAAATGTGAAACATGGCCTGACCCGGGAGCGGGCGGACCTCGGGGGTGTTGAGCCAAGAGAGTGGAGGCAGGGGGAAAGGCTCTGGGACCCTCCTTGCCAGTTTTTAAAAAAAGCCACCAAATGGGGCAATTAGGAAAAATGCCCTTTTCAGCATGAGCCTTTGTGGTGGTTTTTAGTTCTGGAAAAAGACGTTGGCACCTGAAACGCAGGCAGAGGAGGGAGAAAAGACACAGAAAAGCGGACCAGAGCCCTTTTTCCCCCATCGAATCCAGAAGGGCCCACAGTTTCACAACTTTTCGGTTTCATTAGGCAGTGGTTCGGGGTCCAGGGGTGAGGCAAAATCAGGGCTTTGGGGTTTAAGCTGAAAGGGGGAGGGAAAGGGGGGAGGGGGAAGATGAGGTATTCCTGGCCCCGGGCGTTTCCAAAAGTCCCTTGCCTTGGAAAAAGGGTTTTTTACGGATTTTGAGGCGGAGGAGGAAGATGAGGAAAAATTTTTTTTTGCTAGTGCCCCTCGATTCCCGAGGCTTTGGGGAAAACAAGGCTCCATCTCTTACATCATGCATGGTTTCTCCCCTTTCCTTCCCAAATTATCCTGCATTAAAAGGGCCCTAAACTGGGAAAAAAATTTAATGGGGGGCCCCCCCTCCTGGATCCCCCTTACAAAGGAAATCACACTTTTTCCTTTCCCCCCACCCCCAAAAAGAGAGTAAAAATCAGGAATTTTGAGACCGTTTCTAAAAAAATTTAAAGGAACATCTGGGTTTCTTCTGCTTCCACTTCTTCCAAAAGTCACGGTGGAAAACCGTAGCCGCAGCAGCAGGCTTTGTGGGAAGCCTTTTTGGGTGACCCCGGACCCAAACCTTTTTTTACCACCCCCCAAAGCATGTAATGCAAAGGGGACACATTCAAAAACACAGGAAGGCTTAAGTTTATGGTTTCACGGGCTATCTGCGTCTCAAACCGATGTTTTTTTGGGGAAAAATTTTGGACCCAAATTTTATTCTGGGTAACAAAATGATGAAAAGGGCCCCCGCCGCTAGCCACGCCAAAGAGGTGTTTTCCCCCCCCGCAGCCAAACGTCTTTTCTGAGCGGCCCTTTAGCACACGGAGGGTCATTACAGAAAAAATTTCTCCGGCTTTCCCAAATAAATTTTTGATCGTTTGACCCCTTTTTCAAGTTAAACAAACATGGTTTTTGATTATGTTGTGGCCCCAATTTTCCGAGGGAAACCCAAATTTGTTGCCGGGGCTACCCTTTACATTCCCCTTCAAAACAGAATGGCCCCTTGAATTTTTTTTTTTTTTAAAAAGTCATTTTTTAAATGCAATTTTTATTCTCATTCCCCAAAAAGGGGCATTTTGCGGGTTTTGCGGTGGGGAGACGGTAAAAAAACACCAATTGTCAAGGTTTCAAAAAAAAAAACGTTTTTTCCTTTTTCCCCTTCTAGTGTTGAGCGATTACGTTGGTTTTCACACCCGGGGGATAGTTCCCTAGTCGGGGGCCCCCAACGATAAGGTTTTTTCCCATAGTAGCAGTCGATTATGAGCGATTACCATTAAAGTTCCAAAAGGGAGAGCAACAACACCTTATTCTTAATTTAAACCCCAAAAAGGGCTTGAAAGCTGGGAAATTTAAAATCCAAACATTTAAATGGTTTCTGCTTTCTCCTTTTGGCAACACACTTAGGTTAAAAACCACAGAAAAAAAAACCCCACACCATTTATATCCCTGTTTTTACCACAGCATGACCCTTTAAACCTGCATCACCCACAAATTAAAAAAGGGGCCCCGAAAGGGAGTAAGGGGGTTTTTAACCCTCATCTTACCTTTAACGGGGCATTGAAATCCCTGTCCGGGGAATTGGGAGGGATGAGCTCCAAACCTGCATACCCCCCGGATTTAAAGTGCCCGGAAAAAAAAAAATCCCCTTTTAACCCCCATTTTTTTTTTTCACGGGCATTGAAATTTTACCCCTGGGCCCCAAACATGACCCCAAAACCTCATGGGCCCCCCCCATTTAAAAAGTTCCCCCGGGAAAAGGAGCTTTTAACACCATTTTGTTGGAAAAAAAGGGGCATTGACTAAACCTTTTCCCCGGGGGCCCCAGCAAAACCCCAAAACCCGCATGGGCCCCCCGATTTAAAAAGTTTCCCGGAAAAAAAGGGGGGTCTTCCCCCAACCCCCATTTTATAAATTTCACTGGGGGGGCCTTGACTAAATTTGGGGCCTGGGGCCCCAGCATGAAACCCCCAAAACCCGCATACCCCCCAATTTAAAAAAATGCCGGGAAAAAAGGGGTCCCTTTAACCCCCATTTTAGTTGAACTTGGAAAATTTACTATTTCCTGCCCCCGGGCCCAGCATGAGCCCCCAAAAACCGCATGAAACCCCCCCATTTTAAAAAAAATTTTTGAAAAAAGGGGTCTTTCAACCACCTTTAGTTTAAATTTACATTGACCCTTTCCTGTCCCCGGGGCCCAGATGACCCCAAACCGCATGGCCCCCACATTTAAAAAGTGCCGGGGAAAAAAGGGGTCTTTTCAACCACCAAATTTTTGTTTCACGGACATTTACTAACCCGTCCTGGGCCACAGCATGAGCCCCAA
The DNA here is from genome assembly GCA_025379985.1 of Phyllomedusa bahiana. Classification (NCBI taxonomy): domain Eukaryota; kingdom Metazoa; phylum Chordata; class Amphibia; order Anura; family Hylidae; genus Phyllomedusa; species Phyllomedusa bahiana. The sequence continues at coordinate 10,589 of JAODAL010085216.1, forward strand.
AACCCGCAAACCCCCCCCAAATTTTAAAAAATGCCGGAAAAAAGGGGTCTTTCAAAACCCCCATTTTAGTT
>JAODAL010085217.1:0-10658 GCA_025379985.1 Phyllomedusa bahiana
GTGGGGCCCCCACTTTTTACCCAGGTATTCCCCCCCTGTTGCCAGGTATGCCCCTCGTTCCAGGAATCCCCCATCTGTTACCCGGGATTTCCCCCTCTGTTGCCAGGTACCCCCTCTGTTGCCGGGAGTGCCCCCTGTTGCCGGGTAGTGCCCCCACTGTTAGCCAGGTAGTGCCCCCTTTTTGCCGGGTAGTGCCCCCATTTTGCCAGGTATGCCCCCTTTTTTGCCAGGAAAGTCCCCCTCTGTTGCCAGGTATGCCCCCACTGATAGCCGGGTATGCCCCCACCGTTACCGGTAGTGCCCCCTTTTTCCCGGGTAGTGCCCCATTTTTTTGCCGGGAGTGCCCCCTCTTTTTTCCGGGTAGTCCCCCCTTGTTCCAGGTATGCCCCCCTTTTGCCAGTGTCCCCCCCCTTTTTTTGCCAGGTGTGCCCCCAAGTTGCCATTATTTCCCCCCCAAGTTACCGGGTATGCCCCCTTTTTTTTGCCAGGTAGTCCCCCCCTTGTTCCGTAGTGCCCCCTTGTTCCAGGTAGGCCCCCTTTTTTCCGGGTAGTGCCCCCATTGTTGCCAGGTATCCCCCATTTTCCCCAAGGAATGCCCCCTTTTTGCCAGGTATGGCCCCCCTCGTTGGCAGGTATTTGCCCTCTCTGTTAGCCAGGTAGAGCCCCCAAAACAAATAAAAATAAAAAATAAAACCACTACCTACCCGGCTCCTGCAGCCGGCCGCTCCCCCATCTCCTCACGGGGCAGGGGGAAATGAAGCAGCCGCCGTCACCCCTGCACCCCCGCGTCCCCTTTCCCCCTGGCGCTGCTGTAAGTCGGCGCCACACACCGGGGCCGACATACGGGGAGGAGGGAGGAGGGAGCATCCCCCCCGCCTCCTCCCCGCACAAATGAACCGCGGGGGGTGAGCGGCCGCTGCGGCCGCGCACCCCCTGTAGGGGCGGTCCCCGGCGCAAGAGTACGCACCAGCGCTACTCTTGCGCCCGGTAATTTAAAGGACCCCCCCGCCTGCAGCGGGGGGAGGAATGCCAACTCCCCCCGGGAGGGCGGGAGGGGACCCCAAATAACCCGGGGCCCCCCCGCCAAAAACGGGAGAGTTGGCATGTATGAAAATAGACTATGGATAACCCTAATTTTTGACGTAATAAAAATACATCCACTTAAGGCAAGTTCCAGAACGTTTTCCGAGTAATGGGTTTGGGGGGAGAAGGAAGCTGTTCATCCAAACTCACTCCACTGTGCCTTGTATATACAATTAAGGTACAATTGAAGGTAACAAGTAATGGCTTGGGGGGGAGAAGGAAGCTGCCTCATCCAAACCACTCCCCCTTTTCCCTTGTGATACATATAAAAGGTACAATTGAAGGACCAAGTAATGCTTGGGTGGGGAAGGGAAACTGGCCTATCCAAACTCATCCACGTGCCTTGTAAACAAATAAGGTAAAATTGAAGGACCAAGTATTGGTTTGGGGGGGAGAAAGGGCTGCCTCATCCAAACTCACTCCACTGTGCCTTTTTTATACATATAAGGACAATTGAAGGTACCAAAATGGTTTGGGGGGGAGAAAGAGGCGCCTCATCCAAAATCACTCCACTAGTGCCTTGTGTGTACATAAAGGTACAATTGGAAGGTACCAAATAATGGTTTGGGGGGGAGAAAGGAGCTCTCATCAAACCACTCACTGTGCCTTGTGTAAATATAAAATACAATTGAAGTTTCCAATAATGGTTTGGGAGGGGGAGAGGAAGCTGCCATCCAAACCACTTTCCAAATGTGCCTTGTGTATACATATAAGGTACAATTGAAGGTACCAAGTAATGGCAAGAAGGATATACATATCTCAATTTGCTATACTACTGAGTGCAGAGCACAAGGCACAGTGCAGTGAGTTTGGGATGAGGCAGCTTCCTTTCTCCCCATCACCCCCCCCCCCCAACCATTACTTGGTACCTTCAATGATGCTGACTGTGAGTGAAGTAGGAGCAGCTCTCTGCTGCACTGAAGAGTTGGGTGGTGCGCCATTGTTTTCCCTCAACCCTCACTCCCATACCCTGGGCTGGTGAGTGCAATGTCCTCTACAGTATAAATAAGTAGGTGTCAAGTCCCCCTTCTATTTGCTCAGATATCTAATTGCCTTAGTATGTGGTGTGGTCAGCCTACTAAATGATGGCAGAATTGGGAGATAGATAGATAGTTAGATAGATACATAGATATGAGAGAGATAGATATGAGATATAGATAGATAGATAGATAGATAGATAGATAGATATGGGATAGATAGATAGATAGATAGATATGGGATAGATAAATAGATATGAAAAGAGATAAAATGAGATAAAAATATAGATTAGATAGATAGATAGATAGATAGATAGATATGAGAGAGAGAGAAGTAGATAGATGGGATAGATAAAAGATATAAGAGAGAGAGATAGATAGATAGATAGAAAATAGATAGATAGAGATATGGATAGATAGATAGGATAGATAGATAGATATGAGATAGATAGATATGAGATAGATAGTTTAGATAGATAGATAGATAGATATGAGAGAGATAGATAGATATGAGACAAACAGACAGATAGATAAATAGATAGATAGTAGATATGGGATAGATAGATAGATATGGGATAGATAAATAGATATGGGGAGAGATAGATATGAGATAGATATAGATATATAGATAGATAAATAGATAGATATGAGATAGATAAATAGATAGATAGATATGAGATAGAGAGATAGATAGATAGATATGAGATAGATAGATATGAGATAGATAGATATGAGATAGATAGATAGATATGAGAGATAGATAGATATGAGAGATAGATATGAGATAGATAGTTAGATATGAGATAGATAGATATGGGATAGATAGATAGATAGATAGATAGATACATATGAGAGAGATAGATAGATAGACATGGGTAGATAGATAAAATAGATAGATAGATAGATATTTGATAGATAGATATTAGATAGATAGATGGATAGATAGATATGAGATAGATAGATAGGAGATAGATAGATGGATAGATAGTTATGAGATAAGATAGATATGAGAGATAGATAGATAGATAGCGATAGATATGAGAGAGATAGATGATAGACAGGGGATAGATAGATAGATATGAGATAGATAGATATGATAGATAGATAGGGATAAAATAGATGGTTAGATAGATTTGGAGATAGATAGAATGAATAATAGATATGAATAGATAGATAGATAGATAGTATAGATAGATAGATAGATAGATAGATAGATATGAGATAGATAGATAGATAGATAGATAGATAGATAGTTGCATTGATAGATATGAGATAGATATGAGAGATAGAACCAGGTGACCAGTTAGTGTTTGTTCTGACATGATGATGGCCCAATTATTATTATTACCAAATAATTCATCATTTTTTTTTCCAATAGGACTATTCTTTAGACTCTACAATAGAAACTTGATGACTTTGCATAGTAGGGATAGCTGAGATCAATAGAATTTCAATAGACGCACATAGTGATACTATCTGTCTTTAAAGCGGAGCCGCCCTTTATCGGGCTTTTCTCCATTAGGGGATGGTATATATTTTGCTGTTCATTAGTTATGTAGTTGGTGGGTATATAGGGTTTAAAGATGTATAATTTTAATATCTAGTAAAAGTTTTGTTTTAACAGGGATTATAATTTTGCAGTGATTTTGACTTTGCATAGTAACAGTATGACAAACCCCTTGGGGGTGAATCCTTTCTTTCAAAACGGTTTTCTCACCAAAGGGGTTTTCTTTTACTATAGGGAAAGTAAATGAAGACTATTACCAAATATATTGCTTTGCTTATTTTGCTTTGGTCAGGAGTTAAAGAAGATTGTTATCTCCTCTTAGAGTGCACAAGTTTCTCTGATTACCGACCACCTCTTCCTCCTCTCTCTTATGTCTCACCACTTTAAGCTTCTGTCAGTCAGTTCGACCATGATGAGATCTCTAGCAACAGAGAATGTTTACTTAAAGGGAATCTGTCGCCAATTTTTTTTTTTTTACTTATTAAATCAAGCCCCTGATCCATATTCTTTTCATCTCAGTCGTTTTTATTTCCTGATTGTAGATTTCTCTATTCAGCGTCTATATAGGATTGTGGGGAAGACATTCTTGCTTGCACTGCTTTAACAGCAGTCAAGAAAATACTTACAGCAGCTTCATGCACCAAGGATTCTTAAGACAGATTCTGTCCCATAGACGTCATAGGAGAGTTATCACTGTGAAAGGGGGGGGAGAGGGGGAGCTGTGACATTTCCTCTTTGACTGGTGGATTCTGTTTTATCTGTACACATTGGTGTCTCCTTTCAGTTTGACCCTGCTTTTACTGATAGCGAGGAGACTACTGAAAAGCTCTCTAAACAGAACAGGAAGTGTCAGACGATTATTAGGCCTAGAGGCCACAGGGAAAACTGCAGGACTTAAGAATTATTAAAAGAATACTGAAAGTGATATGAAAAATTTAAAAAAAAAACCCAAAAATTCTTTAAAAAGGTGTTTAACATAAAAATGTGAGTAAGTCATTTTTGATGACACATTCCCTTTTAAAGGGGATTTGCCAGGACGCCAGTTACTTATGCCTTATCAGCACGGGAGTAGAATTTAAACAAATTATGCTGAGTCATGAAGGCTGCAGGGGAGAGAGGGAGGGGGTGAGCAGAGAGTGAGGAATAAGGGAGCGTCTCAAAACTTAACTGAAATAATAACAGTACAACAATGGATTCTCAATACAGCAAGACACAGGCTCATACACTGCACTTTCTTCCCCGTCCCTTAAAAGCTCATTAATTTTCCCTGTCATCAGAAAAGAAGTGTTTCAAACAAGCGCGGCCTGTCAGCTCCTCTGGTCGTGTTAGGCAAGCTTTCGGAACAAAAGGAGGATTGAAAATGTGTAGCTCTCGGGGTTTCAGCCTTGTAATCACATTTTTTTTTAAAAAAAAAAGTGATTAAATACCATTTTGGGGTTTCCCAACGCAACTTTAAACATGGGGGCAAAAACCCCCTTTAATAAATAAAAAAGATTTCACTTTAAAGCTTTTTGCCTCCCAAAAATAGATTATAAATCTCCTACACTCATGTCACTGCAACATGAACAACGGGATGAAGCGATATGCCAAATCACGCTAAGAACACCCACCCTTTCGGAAGCTGAGTTAAACCGGCTATGGCTCGGGTAAAAATGCATAAGAGAAGCCCTTTAAGTCAGTGGGGGTAGACCAGTAACTTCATGTATATCAGTAACTGATTATAACGCCGCCTCTCTGACTGTGGACTTGTACGTTCATACTGTCCTATTTGTTCATGTGAAGCACTGCTGAAGCATGATGGGATTTGTAGTCCTGAGTATGATTTCGGTGGGTAGCGGGGGGTTTTGTTGCTCTTCGTGTGGTCTTTTTTGTAATTTTACTCCTTTGCTTTTTTTGCCTCTGGCTCCTGTTTTTTTTGTGGAAAGTAAAACTCCATCATCCAGGCTTTCGGGGGGACACTTTCTAATACTCTGGCACAAAGCGCGGCTCATTTTTCAGCAGGCACATAATGCTATTAAGTAAATGAGGTCGGTAAACAGATCATAAAGTAAGCTCATTATAACATGGCAGCTTTTGATGTTGCCTTTCCCAAAATAGAGAAAACTCCCCTGCCCCATTTTACCTTTAAATGAGTAATATTGTTTAATGCTAATCTTGATGATAGTTTCGTTTAGAATGTACTTTTTGTTTTAATGACTACTAATTGAAAGTGTTCTATTAGTGTTTTATGCGATTTCTCGCGGCTGCTGGAATTATAAGCTTTGTTATAGGCAGAAGGAAACCTGAAACTCTTAGGCGCGGTCTACACCGCATTGGGCAAAGGCGTTGAAAACCAAATCCTAAAACCGTTCATAAAACTGTGTTTTTTTGTCCAGTGTATGTCAAAAATAGCTCAAAAGACGACCGCTTCTTGGCGCATTTACACTTTTTGATGTGTTTTTTTTGGGGGGGGGGGTTTGGCGCATTTTTCTCAGTAATGCACAGCATTATAATTGTTATGGATTTCTGCAAAAAAACGCACCAAAAAAAATCCGGCAACAAAAACGAGCAGAAAAAAAAACGTTTGTGGAGACTACAGAATGTTTTTGCTGTTAAAGTCTTTTTAAAGCTGAAAAAGGTGTGCAGTGGAGACTCCCTTTAGACCTCAATGTAAAATCGGTAGTGGTGCATCCTCAATAATCACACATCATTTATAGAATTGGCCGACTCATATGGAGCGATTCAGGCATAAAGGGGTCGTCTCACTACAAGGATTTCTTTTTATGTTAAGATCTTCAAAAAAAATCACTTTGTTATGTGTCCATTATCAGTGCCTCCTTTTCCTAGGTATCCCCCCTTGAGGCGATAGCTCCTCAGGCGTTAGACAGACCTTTTTGGATCTACCTGATGGCGCCAGCACTGGTTTCTTAGCTACAGACCGGGCTTTCGCGCTGTAGAAGCCAGTAAAACCCCCCCCAAAAATTAAAAATTGAAACCAAAAAAACGGATGAGGTAAGATAAACAATGGGTGGAAAACCCCTTAAAAATTTAAAATACCCCTTTGTTTATGATCTTTTGTAAACTTTTAGAGGCTTCGTGGAGCTTAAAAAGGGGTGAATAGGCGGGACTTGCCCAAAGGGAGAAAATCCCAGGGGGCTCTTGGCATGACAACGGGAGTGTTTTATGTGGGGCATGACAATCTGTAGGGTGGGCCCCATGGTCCCCCACTGAGGGTCAAGAATCAATTCATGTTGAGCCCCCAAAGTTAATCCACTGTGGCCCAGAATCAAACCCCTGGGGGGGCACTGAATCTCTCCTATAAGGGAAAGGAAATAAAAAAGGGGGAAAAAATCTCCCCCTTTTGGACCAAATCAGCTCCCCTAGTGGTCTCCCAACAATCAACCACTGTGGGGCCCCCAAAAATCAACTCCCCGTGGAGTCCTATAATCAACTCCACGGGGGGCCCCCCGAAACATCTCCACTGGTTGGCTCCCAAAAATCTCTCCACTGGGGGACCCAAGATCAACTCCAAAATGTGGGCTCCAACAATCAAAATCCACTGGTGGGCCCCCAAAAATCAGCTCCCCTGGTAGAGTCCTAAATCAATCCACTGGTGGGCCCAAAAATAGCTTTACTGGTTGGCTCCAAAAGAAACATCTCCCTGGGGGGGCCCCAAAAATCGCTTCATGATTGCCCCTTTAATCTACTCCACTGGTGGGCCCCAAAAACATCTCCCGGGTGGCAAAAAAATCGCTTCTTTGGGGCCCCCAAGAAACTCCACAGGGGGTCTCCAAGAATCACTCCGTGGGGGCCTCAGGAAACCCCCGTTGACCTTGATCTGGTTGTACTTTTTAAGACTTAATAAAAAAAAAGGAATATCTAGAAATTGTCCATTGCCATGTGAGCTCTTTGTTTACTTTGAGAGCAGTTCGGCCAAAGTATTCACAATAGTCCGGAACCATAATCCTAGTAAAGTCTATGGGGAAAAACTGATTGTGTTTAATGGCCTCTCTAAATCACCTGCAGTAACGAAATGCCTCAGTTTTTTAACAGGTCCCCCCAAACCCGACATATTGGAAAAAAGTTGGGGCGCAAAATGTAAAGGTAAAATTAGGAAGACTAAACCGGGGGTTTATATATTATATGAAAAACTTAGAGGCTTAAGGGTGGAGCTTACAAAAGGTGAACAAGGCTTGGACTTGTCCACAGGAGAAAATCCCCAGTGGGCTCTTGGGCATGACAAGCCGGGAGCTGTTTTTCATGTGCGGGCATGAACAGTATCTGTAGGGTGGGCTCCATGGATCATCCCCACTGATTATTTATAATTTTAAAGCAACACTAATCCCAGGGCATTGTACATTTGAGGGGGTTACATACAGTATATAACATAGGTCTAAACATAGGACAATGACAACACAAAACGTCTTACAACTGGTACAGAGGGAGAGAGGACCCTGCCCATGAAGACTTACAGTCTATAAGGTCCCCTACAGATGGCACTAGTTTAATTCCTATAAGATGAGAGCTAATTTGCATACTTTTTTCCCAGGGAGCTCCCAGGGTTCTCCTACAAGGAGAACTATTGCTTTCAGGGTGGTCCCATGGGAATTTCGAGTAAAACCCCCATTTCCCCGTTTTTTATTGACATTTTTTATTTTGTTGTTTGTCTGGGGGCCCTATAATCTGGAAAATCAAAGCCAAACCCCTTTAAAAAACCCCAAAAAGGTAACAAATGATTCCGGTAGTACCACAGGTGGCACTAGTTTGTTCCTCAAGATACATAGTTGTAAGGCGGAAAAAAGACACTTTCCCGCAGTTTAAATGGTGATTCAGAGGGGAACAAAAAAAAAAACCCCCTGAAAATGGGGAAACCAATTTTTTTTTCATTTTGGGGGGAAAAATTCCCTTTCCGACTCCAATCTGGGAATTTTAGAAAAAAAAAAATCCCTTTCCCGAAAAACCGGGGGCACTTAAAATTTTTATAATTTAAACTAGAAATGTCCCCGAACCCCTTTTCCGAATCCTGGTCACCCCATTGACTTGTTATAAAATTTTTAATCTTTAAAAATTTTTCCAGACCCTTCTCCAAATCCTGCCACAAAAACTTTTTATATTAAAAAAAATCAAAAAATGTACCAACCCTTCTCCCGAATTTCCCGGTCCCCTAAAAACCTGTTATATTTTTATTTTCTAGAAATGTATCTTGAACCCTTCTCCAGAATTCCCCCCCACTTAAAATTGTTTTATTATTACCCTCTAGAAATGTATCCAGACCCTTTCCCCCAGAAAACCCCGGGGCACCCATAACCCTTTTTATAATTTTTAACTTAGAAAAAGTTCCAAACCCTTCTCCCCGAAACCCCTTTCTCACAAAAACTTGTTATTTTATTATATCTAGAAATGGTATCCCGACCCCCTTCTCCAGGGAAACCCCGGTCACTATAAAATTGTTACATTATTTCATCTAGAAAGGGATCCAGACCCTTCTCCAGAATCCCGGTCACTGTAACTTGTTTTTATTATTCATCTAGAAATGTATTTCCCGGGCCCCTTCCCCCGAAAACCGGTCACTAAAAATTTTTTTTATTATTACATTTTAGAAATGTTTTCCAGACCCCCCCCCAGAATCCTGGTACTTTTTAACTTGTTTTTTATTACATCTAAAAATGTCTCCGGGCCCCTTTCTAAGAAAATTCCCCGGGCACTTTTAACTTGGGTTTTATTATTTTTATCTTGGGGAAAAGTTTTCCCAGACCCTTCCCTTTCCAAAATCCTGGTCATATAACTTGTTACATTTTTTTAAATTTGAAAAGTAATCCAGCCCCTTCACCGAAAAAATGGTCACTAGAAATTGTTTAAAATTATTAAAATTAGAAATTTTTATCCAGACCCTTTTTAAAAATCCTGGTCTCTATATCTTATTATATTTTACATCTAGAAAAGTATCCAGAACCCCTTTTCCAGAATCCCCCCCACTATAACTTTTTAAATTTTTTTTCGCTCCAAAAAGGGATCCAGACCCTTCTCCCGAAACCTGGTCCCCTTTAACTTGTTACATTTTAAAATCTAAAAATGTATCCCCGACCCTTCTCCCAAAAACCCGGTAAATAGAACTTGTTATATTTTTAATCTTTGAAATTTTATCCCCGACCCTTTTCCAGAATCCTGGGCCCCTATAAAATTTTTTTAAAATTAATTTCATCTAGAAATGTATCCAGACCCTTTCCAGAATCCCCCGGGGCACTATAACTTGTTATATTATTTCATCTAGAAATGTAACCAGGGCCCTTCTCCCGAATCCCGGTCTCTATAAAATTTTTAAAATTATTACATCTAGAAAAGTATCCCGACCCTTTTCCCGAATCCCGGTCACTATAAAATTGTTAAATTAAATTTCGCTCCAGAAATGCTTCCGGAAACCCCTTTTCCAGGAAAAATGGGCACTAAAAAACTTGTTATATTTTTAAAATCTAGAAAAAGTTTTTCCAGACCCTTTTTCCGAATCCCGGTTTCCCCCCTATAACTTGTTATTTTAAAATTTGCTCCCCGAAATGCATCCAAACCCCCTTTTTTTTTAAATCGTTAGTGAAGTCACCTTTAAAAGTCCCTCTGGCAGAGAGTTCCCCAGTCTCACTGCTTTTCAGTAAAAAATTCCCCCTTTTTTTGTCTATGTAGAAACCCTTTTTTTCCTCAAGACGTAGAGGACCCCCCCCCTGGTTTTAGATACAGTCCCCGGGTATAAAAAAGATCTTGGGGGGATCCTAATTATTGGGCCTTTTTATACATATTTTTTTTATGTCCCCCAAAAAAAAGCCGTTTTTTTTCCCTAAATGAAATAACCCTAAAAACCCGATAATCTTTTCCCGCAAAATTTGGGTTTTCCACCCAGTCCTTTTTTGCTTTTTGTTGCCCACTTTTTAAGGAGGAGAGGCTTATTTTTCAAAACTTTTTTCCCCCCAGGGAAACCCCCCTTTTTAAGAAATTTGGGTCTCCACAAGCAGGGGGCCATCCCGACTTTCCTGGGGTTTCATAAGAAAACCTTTTTTTGAATTTGGGGATTTTTTTGGGGCAATTTTAAAACTTTTGTTTGGCAGTCAGCAAAACTTTCCCCC
>JAODAL010085218.1:0-10658 GCA_025379985.1 Phyllomedusa bahiana
ACATTGACATTTTTCATACATGAGCTCTATATGATTTTATAGAGAGTTGTTAAAAATTTGTTAAAAATTTTAAATAAGCTAAAAGGGGCCTTTCTAAAACCCTTTAAAAAAAATGACTAGTAAATTTTAAAATAAGAAATTCTGTACACAAAAAAAAATTGGGCAAAAGTTTTTTTAACAAAATTAGGGGGTTACACTAAATTAAATTAACTTTGAACCTAAATCATTGCAATTCTCAAATACCCTGACACTCAAATTTGTTTCATGCATCTGCGCAAATCCCTTTAGAAAAGGAATAAATCCTTTTGCTCATTTCAAATTACAAAATTTTGTAAACAAGTAGTCATTTTAAAAATAGTCAAATCAACTTGAGTAGTTAATTTATAAAGGGGGGGCAAAAAAAAAGGGGCCCCCAACCGGGCAGGGTACAACAAAAAAAAATTTTACATCAACAAGCATTTAAAGGAAAAATGTAAAATTTTTTTCGTTTCAGAAACAAACTGACCTAGGGAAAAAACACTGTTTGGAAGGGTTTTTAAATGTGCAATAAAGTAGTAGCCAAAATTTATGCAAGGAAAAACAATGACAAAATAAAAATTTTAAAAGATAGTACTGTCTTTTTTTTGGCCAAAGTGTGAGAATAAAAAACTTTGCTTTTTTGGGTTTTTTGGGGGAAATTTAAAAGGTCATAAGGTTTTTTTGGTTATGACAGGGGCTGTTTTCTACAAACATCATCAACATTTGGTTGACCAAAGGGTTCTCTCTTTTAAATTTGGGGGCCAAATTAAAATACAGCCTCACTGCCCCGGCGCCCGGCGCCCCCTGCTCGCCGGGGCCGCCCCCCCGGTGCCCCCAGGGGGGCCCCCGCACGGTTTCCCGGGGCCCTCCCCCGGGACCCCGGGGGGTCCTTTCTGCCCTAGGGCTGAAACCCCGTCCCTTACCATTTCCCCCTCCCTGCCCCTCCCTCTGAAAAGCCGCCCGGCCATAATCCCTGTTTTAAGGCGCGGGGCGCAGGGCGGGTCCGGTTTTAAAAAGGGGCCAGCCCGCCTTTAAAATTTTTTAATTGGGGCCGCTGGTCCTAAAATTAAGGTGACACCCTACACCCGCGCCATCTTTTTGGTGTTTTTTTGGGAGCTTTAGGGGTGTGTTGGTTCAGTCTTGTTTTCCCCTGTCCCGGGTCCCCCTGCTTACTTTTCCTAAACCTTTCCGTTTGCCGCCTGCCCTGCCCCGTCTGCCTGCCTCTGCCCAAAACCCTTTCTGCCGTCCCCTGACCGGGCTGCCTTCCCCGACTACCCCCCCTTTTAACATTTTCCCACCACGCTGAAACCCCGGCCCCAAACGAAAAGCAAGTAAACTCAGGGTAACGACCTGGTAGCCTCACGCCGCAGAAAGCCCATCCCGCTTTGCGGGGGGCCTGGGGAAAACCCGGGGGGCTAACTTAAAACCCCCTTTCCCCTTGCGGGGGCTTACTATCATCGCTTGCTTTTTGGCCCAGGGGATCCACCCTCCTTTAAACAGAACGAGGGGGCCATGGATTCGGGCCAGGAAACCTCTCCCGGGGATCCCCGGGACACCCACGACGCTGTCGCCCAGCAGGTAAAACCTTTGACCACTTGGGGCCATAAATGCAAAACCCTGGCACCCCCCTGGGCCCCCCAAACCGTCCCCTGCCCCTGCACCGCACCCTTTGCCCGGGCATCCATTTCTCAAACCTCTTCGGGCTTGGGGCCCCCTCCTGCTTTCTGCCACTCCCCTCCCTACGATGGAGCCCCCCAAGAAGTGCAGGGGATTCATCACCAAATTGCCCCACCCCTTTGAGATGAGGGGGCCCAATTTCCTACAAAAGCGACCAAAGGTCCCTTCATAATCCCCTCTTGTCTGGAAAAAACCCTTTTGGTTTTGGGTTTTGGGACTAGGGGGAGGGGGGAAACCCTACAGGGGGCCCTTTCCAAAACCTTTCCCTTTCCGGGGTCCGCACCGCTTGGGGGAAACCAAAGGCCGAAACTTTTCCTGGGCTGCCGCCGCGCTGCAATTCGGCTTCGTCGGGGCAAACACCACTGTCGGTCATTATTCCGGCATTTTTTGCACTCTCGCTTGGGAGCGGACTGGAACAACGAAAGCGGGGGTGGGGGGACTTTTTGGGCAAGGGCCTTTCTGGGGCGAATAAAGGACACCGCCGCTGGGGATCTACCAGCTGCCTTGGAGAACCTAATCCTTTGGCCCCCCGAGTGGATTTCGTTTCGCCAAAAGGCAACAGGAGTTTCCGCCTACAAGGGGAAAACCGCCCGTCCACCCCCTTTCCCCCCGTTTGGGGCCCTTCCCCACTTTTCCAGGGGTCCCCCTCTTCCCCCCTTCCGATGGCCCTCTGAAGATGAACCTATGCAGCTCGAGAGACCCCAAAACCTTCCCCAGGGGGAACGTTCACAGGCTCGCCAAAGAAAGCTTGTTTCAAATTGTGGGGGTTCTCCACAACATTGGGGAATTTTCCGGGTTGCCCCGGGAAATTTCCCCGCACCTAGGGTTTCCGTGGGAGGGGCCCAACCCTGGGTTTGGTCAAAAACCCTCCCCCCCGTCTGACCCCCCGGGTATACTTTGGGGTGCTTTCCCGGGGACAGCCCTTTTTCAGGCCACCCCTTTTTTTGATTCTGGATCGGCAAAAATTTTCCCTAACCCAACAAACCCTTTTTGGACCAGGTTTCATCTCCCGGGGACCCCCGTTGCAAAACCCATATTTGTGTCTTCGGTCAGGGGCCCGAATCCCTTAAGGACCCATCCTTTTCCGTAGGGTCCCCTCTTCCTGCAGTTTGGGGCCCTTCACAAGGAAACTTCCCAACTTCTATCCTGCCTCGGGCCTCCTTTTAAAACCTTCGGGGCCTTTCCCTTTGGGCTCCCGGGACCATACTCTGACCTTGGATTGGAGCACGGGTGAATCCAGGGTTTGGGGGTTCCGCGTGTCACTCACGTTGCCTTTCTGTACCACAACCCCCTCCTCAGGTCGCTTCCCTGAAGTCCCGGCCCAACCTCCTTAGGTCTACCTACCCAAAATTGGGACTTTTCAGGGTTTTTTTTTTCGGGGGGCAGGCCGAAACGCCCCCTCCTCACCGGCCCCTTTCGACCCGTCCCATTACCTAAAACCCGGGTTTTTCTCCCCCCAAGGCCCGGGTTTTTTCCACTCCCCCCTCCCGGGGACTAAGGGGATGTCTGAAAAAATCAAGGGGGAACCTCCGCAAAAGGGTTTTTTTCCGTAATCCTCCCTCCCCCCAGGACCGGGTTCCCCTTCGTGGGGAAAAAAATGGGTCTCCCCAGGGCCCCGCAAACGACTATCAAAGGGTTTTAAAAAAAATCACCATAAAGAATCCCACCCTTTTGGGCCCCTTTATATCGGAAATCCCTTTGACCCCTGCCCTCGCAAAAATTTTTTCCAACTGGGTCTTTGCGGTGCTTATAATTTGAAACCTATTGAGAAGGGGAGGGGTGGGAAAACCCCGTTTAATACGCGGGATGGCCCCCTTTAAAATATCTGGGTTTTGCCTTTTGGGCCCCCTGCAAAAAAGTCCTCTATATTTCCAAAAACTTCGTCAATGAAACTTCCGGGGCCTACTCTAAAAGCGTTTAAGTCTACTTGGGCGGGTATCCAATCTTTTCTCCGGATCTCGTAACTCATCCCACCACGGGTTTGGGCCCGGGCCTCAGGCCCACTTTCCCTACCCACCCTTTTTTGCCAAACCAAAGAAATGTCCCTTTTGAACGCACCACCTTTTTTTTTAGGGGACATCGCTCTGATAAGGGCCCCTTTTCCCGGGTGGTCCCCAAAACTCTCCGCATGTTGCAGTGGCCACAACCCGGGGGGCCGTCGGGGCCCTTTAACTTTTCCGGAAAAAGCCAATTATTTTGACAATTTATCCCCCATTTCTCTACCTTGTGGGTCCTCCCGTGGCTCTAAAACCAAAAAAAACCCCAAACCCAATCCTGGCCCCCGGAAGCCAAAAGGGCCCTTTGCCGGCTCAAATCTGCTTCGTGTCTTTCTTTTCCCGGTTTTTGTCTCGCCCGAACCCCCAACCCCCCCCTTTATTCTGGAAAAGGGGTGCCCACCGGTGGGACGGGGCTGTCCCCTGCAAAGGTCCTCCTCGGGTAAAAATGCAAAACGTGCGGGTTTTTTTTTCCAAAACTTTCCCCTCCGGGCCAGAAGAATTATAAACCCCCGGGGAAACGCGAAATTTCTGCCAAAAAAGCTGGCCTTAAAAAAAGGGCTTCCCCCTGCTTGAGGGGGGGCCCTCACCCTATTATATTTTTTAAACCCACCAAAAAAAAACCCCCTTTAAAATTTTCATCCGGGTCAACGCCTGAATTTTCCCCGGGACAGAAAAGGGCCCTTTTCTTTTGCCCCTTTTTACTTTCCGGGTACACTTTTGGCCACCGGGGGGAACGCAAAGCTGACGCCCTATCTCCCCTCTATACGGTGGGGCCCCCGAAATCTCCTCCACAGCCCCATTGTCCCTCCTGAAAGCCTTGTCACGGCTGCCCCCCTGGAAACTTCAACGTTTGCCCCCTGGGGAAAACTTTTTGGGGCCCGGCTTTGCGGGTTTTTAAAACCTAAGTGGGGAAAAATTTTTTTCCCCCAACACTGGGCATCCAGGAATCCATAATTTTTCCTTTACTTGGGCTCCCCTACTACTGGTGGCCCACTCCCTTCTCAAAACGTCGGGGCTTTTTGCTGGCCTCCCCCTGTTCCCGAAAAAAAAGGTTCCTCCCTCAAACCTGGTTTGGGGCCCTTTTTCCCCCTCCCTTTCCCGGCCGGGAAAAAACCCTGGACCCATTTTCGCCAAGGAATTTGTCCCCAGATCTTCCACCCTTTAAACGGAAACAGGTCAAAATGGGGTTGACCGAAACGCTTTTTCGAAAAAGGGTCCCCTTTTTTCCCACTGCCTGGGGTTTCCCTCTGCCCCCCCCTGGGCCCAACTTTTTCCAACATATTTTTCCGCTTCAGGGCTCCCCCTTTTCATGTTTTTCCCGACAGAGGATCCAGTTGTCGCTAAATTTTGGCGGGCCCTGTCTGTCCGTTGGGAGATTCAGTTGGAAATTTTTTTATCTGCTTTCCCCCTCAAACAAAAGGGGAGGGAAAACGGGGTTTAAACCCCCTAGTTTGGGAAACCAAATTGGCACCTTTTTGTCCGCTCTCAGGGTAACCCGGGCCGATTTCTCTCCTGGGCAGAGTTTTTTTTAAAAACTTTAGAGTCTGAATCCGCCCGGGGGCCTCCCCCCCTTTTTTGGGTTTTCCCTTTTTTTTTCATCCCCCCCCACCCTCCCCCCCCCTCTAGCTACCTCTCTCTTTGTCCCTGCCGTGGGTGCCCAAGTAAGGGAACCATAGGCCTCTGGCCCGCTACACACAGGCCCCGCTAAAGGGGCTTCTGCCCGCAAACCCAACGTCAGGGTGACATACCCCCTAGGCCCCCCCGCCCCTTTTTTGAGCCCGGGGATTTTGGGTTTTTGGTTTTTCTCTAATTTCGTCCGTTTTAAGGGGCCCATTTTCAAGTTGGGCCCCCCAAAAACCTGGGGCCTTTTTTGGTGCTCCCGCAGTTTAACCCCGTCTTCCCATAACTTTTGCCTCCCCCGACCCCCTACGTATCCCGAACGCTTTCACGGCCCCCTCAAGCCTGGGGCTGAAAACCCCTTTTCCCCCCAACCTGTCCCCGCCCTTTTCCTGTTTTCTAACAAAAGATAACACCTTTTTAGGGCAAGGGGGTGCGGCGGGGAAACAGTGAAAGGGGGAAGGGGGGTTCTAAACTTAACGACTGGGGAAGGGGTTCGGCCGGAGGGGCGGTTTATGGGAACCTTAGACCAATTTTTTCCCCGTCTCCTCGCTAAATTTAAAAAAGGGAAAAGGGGAAGCTAAGGGGGGGGGATTTTACAAAACCCCGCCGCCCGCACCGCCGCGGCCGCTCCCCCCCCCGGTGCAACCGCGGTCCGGCCCCCGGGGTTTTCTGCGGCTGCCCCCCCCGTTTGGGCCTTTTGCCCCCAGGCTGGAAACCCCGTCTTACCGTCCCCGCTCCTTGTCTCCAGCCCCTGACAGCCGCCCCCATAAAACCCCTTTTAAGGCCGCGCGCGATTGGGTGGTCCGGGTTTTAAAAGGGGCCCCGCGCCCCTTTTAATTGGGTTTAAATTTTCCGGGGCCCCTTCCCCATAAAAGGAGACATTTCCCCAGCACTCGCTCCAGTTTTGTTGGGGGTGTTTTTGGGGCGTTTAGAGTTTTGTTGAATTCCAATCTTGATTTCCCCCCCTGTACCAGTCCCCCCCTGCTTACTTTTCCCACCTTGCCTTTTGGCCCCCCTGCCCCCGACCCCCTCCCGCCTCCTCTGACCACAAAACCCCTGGCCGGGCCCGCCCCCGACCCTTTTTTGCCCTTTCCCCCACTAAAGCCCCGGATTACATTTTTTCACCAAAGCTGTACCCCCGGGCCCCCCCATCGCAAGCAAGTCACTCAGGGGGAAAGCCTTGGGAGCCTCCCCCCGGGAGCAAATTTCCCTCCCCTTTGCGGCGGGGTCGGGGAAAACCGGGGGGTACTTAGACCCGTTCCCTGGGGTGGGTTACTATCATCGCTTGCGTTTTGGGCCCCGCGGATCCACCCCCCTCCTTACACTCTTTTTGTTTTTTACTGATAACAACTGAAACCCGCACAACAATATAAAAATAAGCGAAAACCCCCTCTTGTGTGAATTTTAATTTTTGTTTAACGATATACTACACAAATTTAACCCTTTTTTCTTTTCCCCCTTTTCCCCAAATTTTCCAAAGGTCCCCACTGATACCAATGGGAAAATTTTAAAAATTCTGTTGTGGTTTTCCCCCTTCTGCCCCCTACAGATTTTTAAAAAAAAAAGAGCAAATTTTGGGAAAAATTTTTAAAACTATTTGCAAGTTAACCCTTTCAAATAACTTTTAAGGCCCCTTTTCCCCACAAAAAAAAAATGTTCATTTCAAAGGGAACAATATAACAATAAAAAAAAAAAAACAACATCACCCCAAAGAAAAGTGCAAAGCAAAAGGGGAAAAATGTTTGGAACTTTTTACTTTTATGCTCCCTATCTCCCCATCCACACACTTTTTAACGTGAACTCCCATCATTTTTATAGACATCACTTGGGTATCTCATACTAAATTTGACTTGCAACATTAGCCCTCTCTTAGCATACAGATTCTTTTTAGGAAACGCATTTTTTATTGTTTTGCTCCGGGGATGGGACAATGTTTTCTTCTTGTTACAAAAAAATTAAAAGCCCTTTTTCACATTCCCAATAGCTCGTGTTTATTTGGGTTTATTCCCCCAAACAAAGGGCACTGGGCAAAAACGAGGGGCGGCTAAAAGAAAACTGCAAACCAGCCATCGATGCTCTCTAAGCCATCGCTCGAATTTCAAAAAAGTAGAAAATTGACAAAACGTTTGGAAAACAGGTAATTTGAAGAATAAGATGAAATCTATGGGGGCAACTGGTCTAGAAAACAAGGGGAAAAAGGGGCTAATGGATCGAGAAAAGAGGGGAAAGTCAAGTTCAGCGGGAAAGCCTGATAATGGGTTGTTTTTCCCGCCAAAATTTGTTGGGGTAAAGACCAGGGTTGATGGGGACTTAATGCTGATTTTATTAGATCCTACAGGATATTACTTTTTACACTCGAGTACTATTGGAAAAAAAAGGCAACATAGACTCCACAGGGCAACACCCCAAGGGATATTTTAAATTGGCGAGGAAATTTTCAATGACATTTAAGTAGAGTTCTGGGGGCTTCCTCGCCCCAACCCAAGCCAATAAAAATTTGGGTTATTTTTAAAAAAAAACTTATTTGTTCCCAATGATTTAACCGTCGCACCAACATTTGGGAAAAATAGAAGAGACCTGGTCAATTTTTTCCAAAACTCTTCAATCTATCAAGAACATCCCCGAAAGATTTAGCATGTTGAAACCCAAAATTGGGAAAACAAAACTAACAAAAATAAAAAATTGCATAAAATAAAAAAAATAATAATAATAATAAAAAATTTTTTTAAAAAAGACAGTAACAAGCAGTTTCATGACAAGAATCTCATAACTAAGCTACAAAATCAAATTTAGTATGACATACCCATGATTTTGTAGCTCACATTCAAAGCTTAAGGGATAAAATATGAAGCCGAAAGTCAAAAGTTCAAAAATTGTCACCTTTTTTGCTTGGCACTGTAACCTCAAAAAAATTTTTTATTTTAAATTATAACATGATTAAAACCCAGGCCTCTTTTTCCTTGGGCAATAGGCGTTCCCGGGGGGCCCCAAAACTCAGGGGCCCTCTAGGCACTCCTACCAACCCCAACATTGGGGCCCCGGGGAAAGAGTGTAAAATGGCCCCCCAACCAACGCAGAATACAGATACGCAAAATACAGAAAAACATCACTTATCCAAAAAGTAAACCCAAAAAACAAACCCCCAAACAGGGTCAAGAAAATTTTTTTCACATTTCACCCCATTTTTTTTGATTCCCAGCACATTACATATCGTTCATGGGACCATTAAAACAAAAATCTTGTCACACAAAAAACAACCCCATGTTCCCTTTAATAAAAAAAAAAAAACACCTTTATGCAAATTGACATACCCCCCAAACCCGGGGCCATAATTACCTCTGGCTGCTCTGACTTGAAAACGCCCCCAACTAAAAGATTCATACAACATTTTTTAATGTGGGGAAAACAGAGGCATACAATGGGTTCTTAATACGTAGGGCAGAGATGGCTACAATGATTGGCTTAGATACATAGGGGCACAATGGCAACAAGATTGGGTTTGATACTGGGGCAGAATGGCTACAAGGGTTGGGTTAGATACAAGGGACAGCAGATGGGATACAATATTGGCTTAGATACGTAACAGCAATCTACAAGGGTTTGGGTTAGATACATAGGGACACAATTGGGATACAAAGGGTTGGGTTAGATACAAGGGCAGCAGATGGCGTACAATGGGTTGGCTTTGATACCAAAGGGGCAGCAGATGGTACAAGATTGGCTTTGATACCCGGGACAGCGATGGGGTACAATGGGGTTGGGTTAGATACCAACAGCAATGGGGTACAATGGATTGGGTTAGATACTAGGGACAGCAAGGATCAAAGGATTGGCTTAGATACCAGGGGCACAATCACAATGGATGGCTTAGATCGAGGACAGCATATGGATACAATGGTTGGGTTGATACCAGGGGCAGCAAAAGGCTACAATGATTGGCTTAGAACCAGGGACACAGATGGAAAACACTGGGTGGCTTTGAAAAAGCAGGGGCCAACAATGGGATACACCTCCCCCCCCTCCTAACATCACCCCCCCATTCCAACACCACACATCCCCCCACACCCTAACACCGCACACCTCCCCCCCCCACCCCCCCCACCCCTAACACCTCCCCCCCCCACCCCTAACACCCCCCACACCCCAACACCCCCCACCTCCCCCCACCCCCCAACACCCCCCCACCCCCCAACACCTCCCCCACACCCCTAACACACCCCCACCCCTAACACCTCCCCGCACCAAACACCTACCCAACACCACTAACCCCCCCCCCCCCCCCCCCCCCCCACCCCTAACATCCCCCCCAACACCACCCCACACCCCAAAAACCAAAAACCCCCAAAAACCCCCCCCCCTAAAAACCCCCCAACCCTCCCCCCCCACCCCAATCACCCCCACCACCCCTAACCCCCCCAACACCTCCCCCCACCCCAACACCTCCCCCCCCCCCCCCCTAAAAACCCCCCCAAAACCTCCCCCCTCCCTAACACCCCACCAAACCCCCCCCCCACCCCTAACACCTCACAACACCTCCCCCCATCCCTTTAAAACCCCCCAAAACCCCCCCCCACCCCAACCCCCCCCAACACCCCCCCACCCCAACACCTCACAAAAACCTCCCCCCATCCCTAACACCCCACAACACCTCCCAACACCTCCCCCCCCCCCCTAACACCCCCAACCCAACACCCCACAACAACTCCCCCCATCCCTAACACCTCACAAAACCCCCCCCACCCCAAAACCCCACAACACCCCCCCCCACCCCCCAAAACCCCCCCACCCCAACACCCCCCCCCCCAACCCCCACACACCTCCCCCCTCCCTAACACCCCCCAACCCCCCAAAAACCCCACAACACCCCCCCATCCCAAACACCCCCAACCCTAAACACCCCCCACCACCTCCCCCCCCCCCTAAACTCCCCAAAACCCCCCCCACCCCTAACACCCCCACAAAACCCCCGCCCCTCCCTAAACCACCCCCCAACCCACACCCCAAAAACACCCCCCCCACCCAACACCCCACAACCCCCCCCCACCCCTACCCCCCCCAACCCAACAAACCCCCACACCCCCCCCACCCCAAACCTCACAACACCTCCCCCCCCCCCACCCCCCCTCCCCCCCACCCCAAAAACACCCCCCAACATCCCCCCACCCAACACCCCACAAAAACCCCACCCCCCCCTAAAAACCCCCCAACCCTCCCCCCATCCCTAACCCCCCCCCAACACCTCCCCCCCCCCAACCGCCCCCAACACCCCCCCCCCCCCCCTAAAACCCCCAACCCCCCCCCCCCCCCCCAAACCCCCCCCACCCCAAAACCCCCCCCCCAAAACCC
>JAODAL010085219.1:0-10658 GCA_025379985.1 Phyllomedusa bahiana
TTAAAAAATTTTATATATCTTTTTCATGGGACAACACTGAATATCAGATACTTTGATACAATGTAAAGTAGTCAGTGCCCGGCTTGTATAGCAGGGGAAATGTGGTGCCCTCAAAATAACGCAACACACGGTCATCAATGGCAACACTGGCAACAAAAGTGAGTACACCCCTAAGTGACAACAAAAGTGAGTAGACCCCTAAGTGACAACAAAAGTGAGTACACTCCTGTGACAATAGAAGTGAGTACACCCCTAAGAGACAGCAAAAGTGAGTACACCCCTGAGACAAAACAAAAGAGAAAACCCCAAAGAGACAAAAGAAAAGAGTGAACCCCAAAGTGACAACAAAAGAGAGTACACTTCTGAGTGACAACAAAAGTGAGTAGACCCCTGTGACAATAGAAGTGAGTACATCACTAAGAGACAACAAAAGTGAGTACATCCCTAAGTTACAGCAAAAGTGAGGACACCCCTAAGGGACAGCAAAAGTGAGGACAACCCTAAGTGACAACAAAAGTGAGTACACCCCTGTGACAATAGAAGTGAGTACACCCCTAAGGTACAACAGAAGTACAACCCTAAGTGACAACAGAAGTGAGGACACCCCTAAGTGACAACATAGTTGAGGACACCGCTAAGTGACAGCAAATGTTAGTACACCCCAAGTGACAACATAAGTGAGGACACCGCTAAGTGACAGCAAAAGTGAGTACATCCCTAAGTGCCACCATAAGTGAGTACACCACTAAGTGACACCAAAAGTGAGTGCACCCCTAAGTGACAACAGAAGTGAGTACACCCTAAGTGACAACAGAAGTGAGTACACCCCTAAGTGACAACAGAAGTGAGTACACCCTAAGTGACAACAAAAGTCAGTACACCCCTAAGTGACAACATAGTTGAGGACACCGCTAAGTGACAGCAAAAGTTAGTACACCCCAAGTGACAACAGAAGTGAGGACACCCCGAAGTGACAGCAAAAGTGAATGCACCCCCTAAGTGACAACAAAAGTGAGTACATCCCTAAGTGACAGCAAAAGTGAGGACACCACTGACAACAAAAGTGAGTGCACCCCTAAGTGACAGCAAAAGTGGTACACCCCTAAGTGACAGCAAAAGTGAGTACACCCCTAAGTGACAACAGAAGTGAGTACAACCCTAAGTGACAACAAAAGAGAGTGCACCCCTAAGTGACAAAATAAGTGAGGACACCCTTAAGTGACAGCAAAAGTGAGTACACACCTAAGTGACAACAAAAATGAGTACACCCCAAGTAAAAACATAAGTGAGGACTCCCCTAAGTGACAAAAAGTGAGTGCACCCCTAAGTGACAACAAAAGTGAGTTCACCCTTAAGTGATAGCAAAAGTGAGTACACCCCTAAGTGACAGCAAAAGTGAGTACACCCCTAAGTGACAACAAAAGAGAGTGCACCTCTAAGTGACAGCAAAAGTGAGTACACCCCTAAGTGACAACAAAAGTGAGTACACCCCTAGGTGACAACATAAGTGAGGACACCCTTAAGTGAAAGCAAAAGTGAGTACACCCATAATTGAAAATGGACAATATTTACAAAAATGTAAGGGGTGTTCTCACTTTTGTGAGATACTGTAGAGATACTGTGTATTCATATCTCTATCTATATAATGTATGATTTTGTTATATATTGTTATATATTACATTATATGAATATTCCGTATTATATATATTATATGAATATTTATATTTGCTAAATAATAATACATAATATTCATATATTTTCTATTTAAAATTATACGTAATATTCATATAAAATAAGACTATGCAGTTTCTATAATTCTCTTGATCCAAACTAGGTGAGAATAGCACACCCCAATTCAGTAAGGAAGTAGTCGGTAATTTCAGTGATGTAAACCCGGGCTCTCTGGGTGAATGGATATGGCTATGCATTCTCAGTGATGTCCTCCGCTCTCTAAGTGAATGGAAGGCCCTGCATTCTCAGTGATGTCACTGTTCTCTAGTGAATGGATAGGCTGCATTCTCAGTGATGTCACTGCTCTCTAGTGAATGGATAGGCTGCATTCTCAGTGATGTCACTGCTCTCTAGTGAATGGATAGGCTGCATTCTCAGTGATGTCACTGCTCTCTAGTGAATGGATAGGCTGCATTCTCAGTGATGTCACTGCTCTCTAGTGAATGGATAGGCTGCATTCTCAGTGATGTCACCGCTCTCTAGTGAATGGATAGGCTGCATTCTCAGTGATGTCACCGCTCTCTAGTGAATGGATAGGCTGCATTCTCAGTGATGTCACTGCTCTCTAAATAATGGATAGGCGGGCATTCCAGTGATGTCATCGCTCTCTAGTGAATGGATAGGCTGCATTCTCAGTGATGTCACTGCTCTCTAGTGAATGGATAGGCTGCATTCTCAGTGATGTCACTGCTCTCTAGTGAATGGATAGGCTGCATTCTCAGTGATGTCACCGCCGCTCTCTAGTGAATGATAGCGCATTCTCAGTGATGTCACCGCTGCTCTCTAGTGTATGGATAGGTTGCATTCTCAGTGATGTCACTGCGCTCTAGTGAATGTATAGGCTGCATTCTCAGTGAGGTCACCCTCCTCTCTAGTGAATGGATAGGCTGCATTCTCAGTGATGTCACCGCTCTCTAGTGAATGGATAGGCTGCATTCTCAGTGATGTCACCGCTCTCTAGTGAATGGATAGGCTGCATTCTCAGTGATGTCACCGCTCTCTAGTGAATGGATAGGATGAAATCTCAGTGAGGTCTCTAGTGAATAAAATGGGCCCTGCATTCTCATTGATGTCACTGCTCTCTAGTGAATGGAAAAGGCTGCATTCTCATGATGCACCGCTCCTATGAATGGATAGGCTGCATTCTCAGTGATCTCGCCGCTCTCTATGAATGGATAGGCCTGCATTCTCAGTGATGTCACGGTCTCTAGTAAAGGGGATAGGCTGCATTCTCAGGGGATGATCACTGCTCTCTAGTGAATGGATAGGCTGCATTCTCAGTGATGTCACCGCTCTCTAGTGAAAGGGATAGGCTGCATTCTCAGTGAGGTCCACCGCTCTCTAGTGAATGGATAGGCTGCATTTCTCATGATGTCACCGCTCCTCTATGGAATGGATAGGCTGCATTCTCAGTGATGTCACCGCTCTCTAGTGAATGGATAGGCTGCATTCTCAGTGATGTCACCGATCTCTAGTGAATGGATAGGCTGCATTCTCAGTGATGTCACTGCTCTCTAGTGAATGGATAGGCTGCATTCTGAGTGATGTCACCGCTCTCTAGCTACACAACACTAAATGGTGAAAGCTTATCATTCATCTAGGGTAACAGACTCTGTTGCTAGAGATAAGCCTCTGCAGGGAGTGACTCACCATGATCAAATGAAAAGGTATCTTGTGGAGCAATCAGATAAGAAGAGAGCGAGCTGAAGAGAGGTGGTCTGTAAGCAAGAGAATCATTGTAGTGAGAAACCCCTTTAAGGCACACCATCTTTTAACCTTTTTCTGTATCAGGTGAACTTGTTAAGAACACAAGCAAAGCTTATGTTGATTATGTGGCAATTACTGTGGTTGTAATGTAGAAGAAATGTTGGTGCTACACACTTCAGTCGATAGTGGGTGCTCAGTGGAAGGCCAATTGGCAGTAGTCCAGGATATAGATAATCCACCTCTCTTGTACTCCTGCTCCTCTTTACCATAGCTGGGTCCCTGATGAAAGCCTGCTATGGCCGAAACGTTGGACCATGGGAATATTCTTGTTGTGGATGGGGATAATAGTGTTATATGTGTGATCCTTTGTGTCTCCATTTTAATGTATTAGTTAATATAACATCATGTAAGCCTTTGCACACGGCACATAAAAGCTGCCTCTATAACTCTTTTCTCTAATGTGTTTCTAAAATGGCCCTTACATATTATGCTTATTGAGATAACGGCTGTATAATCCAAGATGGCGCCTCCTTCCGGGACTACACCCAAGGTTTGGACATTCCTGAGTTAAAGGGAGTATATCCCAAATAAGGATGTAACCAATCACAGACTATCAGCTATGCCCATGTGATGCATTCATATCTCACTCACACAAAGGACTATAAGACCTGCCATTACTAATAATAAAGGCAGAAAGTGTATTCAGACCAACAGAGCATGGTGTGATCTCTTCCTCAATGCTGCACCTTTATATCCTAGGATAATTTGGAGGCCCCTCTGGAATGTAGAGCCCCTTTGAGGTTCCATCTATTTCATTCTTATGAATCATTTTGTGCATTTTGTACATATAAATGGAGAGTTGACTTTGGATATACTTGTCTGTTCAATAAATCTTTTCTTGAACTGCATAAGGAGGGCCGTGGATTATCTATATTCTGTGTTTGTAATGTGACTTAGCAGTGGCTGGCTTGTTTAAGGCCTGGTTCACATATGCTTTGAAGGCTTATTTAGGAACCTCCATACCGTTGCATGTTCCATCGGGAATGACAGAGAAAATAGCGCAACAAGTTGTACTACTTTTTCAGTCTCAGCAATGGTCACCACACTGGAAGCCCAATGGAGCCATTGTAATTAAAGGGGTTTTGCCACGATCCCATTTCATACCTCCTGCATCCAGCTCTTCAACTCTGTGTGCTCAGAAGGGGGTGTGAGTGATGTGACATAACAGGATGACATCACCGGGCCTTTCCTCTCTCTAGTCAAAGAAAGGTCTGTTTATGTAAAGAGCTGTGAGTAGTTACAATGTAGCTCAGAGGTAAAGTTTTTGCCTCACAGCATAAGGGTCCTAGGTTCAAATCCCTGCAGGAACCAAACCTGTGGATTTTACTTCTCTTTATCAATGCACAAACCAGATTGAGGTTTCTTTTTTTAATTTATTTGCACTCTTTGACTAATTACTAAGAAGGACAGAAGACAGGAGTAGAGTGACAGCACCTGGGGTTTGAACACTCGCTCAGCAGTGAGTGTGTGTGATTACTAAGGAGTACAGAGTTCGGGAGTAGAATGACAGCACCTGGGTTTGAACTCTCGCTCAGCAGTGATTGTGTTTGATTACTAATGAGTACAGAGGACGGGAGTAGAATCACAGCACCTGGGGTTTGAACACTCGCTCAGCAGTGAGTGTGTGTGATTACTAAGGAGTACAGAGGACAGGAGTAGAATCACAGCACCTGGGGTTTGAACACTCGCTCAGCAGTGAGTGTGTGTGATTCATAAGGAGAACAGAGGACGGGAGTTGAATGACAGCACCTGGGGTTGAACACTCGCTCAGCAGTGAGTGTGTGTGATTACTAAGGAGTACAGAGGACGGAGTAGAATGACAGCACCTGGGGTTTGAACACTCGCTCAGCAGTGAGTGTGTGTGATTACTAAGGAGTACAGAGGACGGGAGTAGAATGACAGCACCTGGGGTTAAACACTCCCTCAGCAGTGAGTGTGTGTAATTTCTAAGGAGTATAGAGGACAGGAGTAGAATGACAGCACCTGGGGTTTGAACACTCGCTCAGCAGTGAGTATGTGTGATTACTAAGGAGTACAGAGGACAGGAGTAGAATGACAGCACCTGGGGTTGACCACTCTCTCAGCAGTGAGTGTGTGTGATTACTAAGGAGTACAGAGGACGAGAGTAGAATGACAGCACTTTGGGTTAAACACTTACTCAGACGAGAGTGTGTGATCACTAAGAAGTCCAGAGTGCAGGAGTAGAATTACAGCACCTGGGATTGAACACTCTCTCAGAAGTGAGTGTGTGTGATTACTAAGGAGCACAGAGGACAGGAATAGAGTGACAGCACCTGGGGTTGAACACTCGCTCAGCAGTGAGTGTGTGTGATTACTAAGGAGTACAGAGAACGGGAGTAGAATGACAGCACCTGGGGTTTAACACTCGCGTCAGCAGTTGAGTGTGTGATTACTAAGGAGTACAGAGGACAGGAGTAGAATGACAGCACCTAGGATTGAACACTCGCTCAGCAGTGAGTGTGTGTGATTACTAAGGAGTACAGAGGATGGGAGTAGAATGACAACACCTGGGGTTTGAACACTCAGTAGCTGCCTGAGAGGAGAGTTGATGTCTGAGCATGTGCGACCAGGAGTGAGGAGCTCTCAGCCCTGGTCGTATTCCCTAGAGATGAGCTGTAAACAATAGATCACTAAAGGAGCAGCTAAAACAAAAATGGTGCAGATAATAATGATTAATGGAGGAAATGTTTATTATTTCATTTGCAAGCTTCCCACGTCAATTTTACTTTGTGGCAAGGCCCTTTAATAGGCACCGTTGGGCGCTGTAGATGTCCGTTGTTAAGCAGATCCCATAGCTTTCGTTTTGCCTCTGATGTCCTGAACGGCGCAGATGTGAACCAAGCCTAAGGGAAAGCTTTAGGGACAACATGATGACCCTGCGATGGTCAGGAGTATTATAATATAATGCACTGCTACCAGCCTAAGGGAAAGCTTTAGGCACAACATGATGACCCTGGGATGGTCAGGAGTATTATGATATAATGCACTGCTGCCAGCCTAGGGGAAAGCTTTAGGGACAACACGATGACCCTGGGATGGTCAGGAGTATTATGATATAATGCACTGCTACCAGTCTAAGGGAAAGCTTTAGGGACAACATGATGACCCTGGGATGGTCAGGAGTATTAAAATATAATGCACTGCTACCAGCCTATGGGAAAGCTTTAGGGACAAATGATGACCCTGCGATGGTCAGGAGTATTATGAATAATGCACTGCTCCCAAAACCTATGGGAAAGCTTTAGGGACAACATGATGACCCTGCGATGGTCAGGAGTATTATGATATAATGCACTGCTACCAGCCTAAGGGAAAGCTTTAGGGACAACATGATGACCCTGCGATGGTCAGGAGTATTATGATATAATGCACTGCTACCAGCCTATGGGAAAGCTTTAGGGACAACATGATGACCCTGGATGGTCAGGAGTATTATGATATAATGCACTGCTACCATTCATGTGTAACTGAATTTCTATTGGCCACTCACCAACCTTCTCATTTTTATTTTTCAGATGATTTTAGAAGGAACTAAACCTAGTGAAATGCCCAACAAGAAGAGGCTGCAGTGAAGAGCCCAAGCGGACCAAGAAAATGCCTGAACACATAGAAATCTCCCCCCTGTTACTCTCCTCTTGGACTCCATTGTTCTACCCCTTCCGGCTCCTCCTCGACCTATCGACCCTCTTCCTCACGTGGGTTCCTCCACCTCACTCCCTTTCTTCTTTCTCTGTGTGGCAGAACATGTAAAAAAAAAAAAAGCAGGAAAGTTTCAGTCAAACAGTGTGGCTTAAACATTTTAAGTGTTTCTTGGTGTTGTTATGGCAAGTTTTCCAGTATGGTCCAATCCGATTCATTTTTGGACATTTCTTTCGCACTGTATCCGAGTTTGATTCCAGCTCCCTCGCTCTTCTCTCTTTCTCTCTGTTACACTGTGTGCAATGTTCCGTTAATCTATGGGTTACAAAAAAATCATCCGGTTAAATTTTCCCAAAAAAAAAAACTTCTCCCGAGTTTTGTCCTTTTTTTTGTTTTTAAGAAATTTATGATTATTATTTTTTTAATTATTGTTCCTCTTCAATGTGATGGAATGAACTTATCGAAAATAATTAGCACTCCCTACGGTTTGTTTTCCAAAAATAAAGCGATGTGCCAATTAGCGTATATATCCAGCAGTCCCCCGTGTGTTTTTCGTGTACTGCTCACTGTCTTGACTTTGACTCTTCGGGCAATCTGAGATGTCTGCCTATGTTTTCTATCGTACTTCAGATGTTAGTCCTACGTGTTGTGAATGAGGAACACAGTCACTTGCAAGGCATTGAGAATGTATGGTCTGAATTTGGCAAACACAGAGGTAATAAATAGTTTGATCTCAAGTTTTTGGCCGTGTCCTGTGCAATGTGTTCCGATGCATTTCTTGTTGGGCGGATGCCAAGCTCTTATTACAGGTATGGTAAATTGATCTGGATCATCAGTGCACACCTCATCATATGTTAGGTGAATCCATGGTATAGCTTTGGTGGAGTGACCACCATATTGGTTACCCTATATGGGCTACAAAGACTGGCCAACCGATGCACTTCTTGTTGAGCTGATGCCAAGATATTGTGACAGAAGGGTCAACTGATCCAGATCATCAGAGCACTTGGTAAAGCCAAGGCATGGTTTGGTGCAAAGACCACCATACTGATGACCCCTCATGGAATTTATCAACTGGGAAAAGTAATGTATTTCATGTTGAGCTGACACCCAGCTCTGATCACATAAGGGATTCACCATCAGAATTTTTTAGGTGAACCCATGGTATAGCTTTGGTGGAGTGACCGCCATATTGGCTACCCCATAAGGGCTACATAGACTGGGCAAACCAATGCATTTCTTGTTAAGCTGATGCCAAGCTCTTATTATAGGTATGGTGAATTGATCTGGATCATCAGAGCACACCTCATCGTATGTTAGGTGAACCCATGGTATAGCTTTGGTGTAGTTACAACCATATTTGTTACCCCGAATCGGCTAAAAAGACTGGCCAACCGATGCATTTCTTGTTAAGCTGATGCCAAGATATTGTGACAGAAGGGTCAATTGATCCAGATCATCAGAGCACTTGGTAAAGCCAAGGCATGGTTTTTTTGCGATGACCACCATACTGATGACCCCAAATTTATAGACTGGGAAAACTCATGCACTTCATGTTGAGCTGATGTCCAGCTTCTATCATGTATGGGATTCACCATCAATGTATGTTAGGTGAACCCATGGTATAGCTTTGGTAGCGTGACCGCCATATTGGTTACCCCAAATGGGCTGCAAAGATTGGCCAACCGATGCATTTCTTGTTGAGCTGATGCCAAGATATTTTGACAGCTGGGTGAACTGATCCAGGTAATCAGAACACTGTAATCAGTTCAACATCAAGGTAAAGCCAATGCATGGTTTTGGAACAAATCTTGGAAAAACAGGTAGGGGGCAAAAATTTTGCTGAAGGGGAATTTGGATGAGCAGGAGGACCGGTACTTTTTTTAATGTAGACAGGGGGAGTTCTGGGAAAACCCCAAAAAAGGGAAGGCCCCCTTTCCCCCCTAAATTTCCCTAAAAAATTTGCCAAGGGGGGTTTGAAAAAGCGGGGGAATCATCTCAAAAAATTGGCAGCCCTAGTGGCCCACGCTTTTTCCTAGCAGCTGGAAAGCACCCAACTAGTGGGAGGGGGGAAAGGGGAAAATGCAACTAAAAAAGACAGTTATATTTTAAAGGGGATTCTATAATCAGGAAGACGGATAAAATAATTTTGCCCGCTCATCCCCGCCCAACCAAAAATTTGGTTTTTTGCTTTGTCCCAAACCCTGGGGGGGCCCCGGGGGTTGGGGCCCCAGGGGGGGAACCGGGGGGGAAATAAATTTTACTGAAGGGCCCCCCTTGGGGGGGATGGACCCGGGGGTTTGTTTTTTTTGGCCCAATTTTGGGAAAACCCAATGCCCAGAATACACGGTAGGGGGAGGCCCCTAAAAAAAAAAATAATTTTTAAAAAAACCCTGGGGCTAAAAGCTAAAGGGGATGGACCCCCCAAGGTTTGTTTCCCGAAAAACTCCCGGGGTCCCCGGGGCCCCCCCCTTTAAACTCGGGAAAGACCGGGGAAAGCTCAGGGATTAAATGCATGACGAAGTCTTGGTGTAGGACAGGGGGGTTTTGGGGTTTTTTTAAGCACTGGGCGGATTTTTTCAGGGGGAAAAACAATCGGTTTTCTCCCAATAAATTGCACCGGAATGGGGGGGGTTTCTGCGGGTGCGGGTGGAAAAAAATTTTTAGAAGGGGTGGGGGATTTTTTAAAAACTAGGGATGAGGAGGGAGGCCCAATATAAAAAAGAAGGGATAGTTAGTTTAGAGGGGCCCGACTATATCCGAAGAAAGTGGAGGGGGGAGGGTGGAGAAAGCCCCAGGGGATAAGGAATCCATGTTTTTGCAAACCCCCATTGAAATAAAAGGTACCCACAATAATCTGTAATCTCATGCCACCCCTACTAACGTGTAATAAATGATCCCATGCTGTCCACTAAAGGATAATGTATAACATATCCAAAAAAGTGCGAGCACAAACGTACACAAAGGGGACCCCAAAAATTTTAAAAAAAACACTGTTTATTGACAAATCACTAAAAACACCAAAAGAGGCCCTATTAAGAGCAAAAAAGAAAAAGGGACCTATGTGCAATCTAAAACCCCCCCCTTCGGGGGATGTTTTAGCCCCTTTGTCCAAACCCATAATGTATATTTTTAATGTATAATTTCCCCTGCCATCATCTGAAAGGGTTTAAAGTATAAACCCCCCCCCATCAAACCCAGGGGAGATTTTTAATCGAATTCCGCATCTGAACCGGTAATGTTTAATCCCAAAAATGTCCCACTAAAACGGGTAATTATGATCCCAAGCCGTCTAATAACATGTTTTTTGGAAAAACCAAACCCAAAAAACCGTTGGCCGGGAAAGTGAAAACTTTTGGGGAAAGGGGAATTAAAAATGTCCTATTTCCAAAAGGGAAAAATCTTGGGGAACCCCCCAAAAGGGGAAAAAACTTGAGGCCCCCTGTTTAAAAAAGGGGCTTGAAAATTGGAATTGTTGGGTAGGTAATTTCTGAAACAGG
>JAODAL010085220.1:0-10658 GCA_025379985.1 Phyllomedusa bahiana
AAAAATTGGTCCCCCATTAACTCAATGTGCATGGTGAAACTGGGTGAGGAAACCCCTGCAAGCTTGGGATCACCGCAAATTTGGCAGGCAGCGACAAACGGAGCTTGGGCCCCCAACGGAGCCAGGGGGACCCGCCGGAGCGGGACGGCCACAGGAGGGGGTGGGGGGGTTTGCTGCTGGGCGGTGACATTTTCTGCACAGGGCGGTCAACTGATCCAGCTGTTGCCCCTGCGGGCCGTTGCTGAACGGGGTCCCGGGGCCGGAAGGCCGCCACCTGGCAGCGGACCTGGCGGGATCCATCCCGGGATCTTACTGTTAGGGTTCCGGGGGGGGGGAGTGGATCCATGGACCCCCGCAACGAGGGTTTTAACCACGCCGGGGAACGGAAATCTAAGTAGGCCCCGGGTTTATTCACCAAGCCCGCCGCAAACGGGATGGACTTTGCGGGGGGGAGTCAAACCAGGTCGTTACCCCCGGAAAGTGACTTGCTTGGGTGGCACCAAAAGTAAGGTGGTGAAAAATATCACCCCGGGTGGGAGTCGGGGTCAGGCGGGAGGTTGGACAGCACTAGGGTTTTCTGTCAAACGGGAGGTCAGGGAGGGCGGCAGTTTTAGTGGCAATAGACGGAAGCAAAAGGGTAGGTACCGGGTATATCAGGGCGAGACAAAAGGAACGCTATCACAATGGGGCAAGGCAAAAAGTCCGGCAGGGAGGGGGCGAAAGCGCCCAGGTGAAATAGAGGCAGTGCCCGGCAATTACCCAATTTAAAACCGGGCGCCTGCCCCTTTAAATCTCACAAGACGGGCGCCCCGCGCCTTTGATCACAGGACGGCGCGGGGACAGCAGGGGACTTGCGAGGGACAGGGGCGCGGCCGGGTAAAATGGTGACATGCCGGGGAACGAGTGCCCCGCCCCCGGAAACCCGGGGCGGCGGCACCCTCCCAGGGACCGGGGCAACTGCGGCGCGCCCGCAGGGGAAAGACGGGGGGCGCCGGCGCAACTCCAAAAACCCAAAACACTTAAGTTTAGGGCACACATCTGCGTCTCAACACCGATGTTTTTGCATGTATTCCGGACCCCAAAAACTTCTGGGTATCCAAAATGGACAATGGCCCGAGCTGGGTATCACGCAAAAAGGTGTTGCCTGCACAGCACCAGCTCATATTTGAGCGGGACCTTCAGCACAGTAGGATCATTTCAGACAAACGCTATAATTATGGTCCTTTGGAACAGAAATTGGCTTCAAATGGCATTTCTCCCTCAAAATTTTTTTAAAAGTGGCTGAAAGGTCATTTTTTAAATTTTTTTGGGGATGCTGCTTTGAAAAGCAGCAAACTAAGGTCCATTAAAAAAAAAAAATGTTGTTTCTAACGCATTTGTTCTTCACAATTACCAAATGGGTCAAGGGTCATGCTTTTGAATTTTTGGGGGAATTTGCTGTGACATCAGCATACAGAGGGCCTATTCTAAAAAATGTTTTTTTCAACAGACATTTTTTTCTTCACAATTGTCCAAAGTGGCCCAAAGGGGCATGCTTTGAATTTTTGGGGGGGATTTTTTCTGTGACATGCAGCTATAATCAGGGTCCTATTATAAAAATATGTTTTTTCTAACAGACTTTTGTTCTTCACAATTGTCCAAAGTGGCTCAAGGGTCATGCTTTGAATTTTTGGGGGCATTTTGCTGTGACATGCAGCTATACTAGAGGTCCTATTCTAAAAAATGTTGTTTCTAACAGACATTTGTTCTTCACAATTGTCCAAAGTGGCTCAAGGGTCATGCTTTGAATTTTTGGGGGCATTTTGCTGTGACATGCAGCTATACTACAGGTCCTATTCTAAAAAATGTTGTTTCTAACAGACATTTGTTCTTCACAATTGTCCAAAGTGGCTCAAGGGTCATGCTTTGAATTTTTTGGGGGCATTTTGCTGTGACATGCAGCTATACTACAGGTCCTATTCTAAAAAATGTTGTTTCTAACAGACATTTGTTCTTCACAATTGTCAAGAGTGGCTCAAGGGTGATGGTGCTGTCAGAAACAGGAATAGGTAGGACACTGTTAATGGACACATATTGCAAAATGACTTGTATTTGCAAGATCTTTAACATAGCTATCAATCCCTGTATTGAGACAACCCATTTAATACAATGAAAAAAAAGAGAAACAAAGACATGGTGGGATTCCATCCTATTTTAAAAATGTGTTTTCTAGAATTAAAGTACTAAAAACTTGCATGTACAAAATAGCTGTTAAAAAAATTCCTCTGAATTGTACAAGGGAGGTACAGGAAAACTTGACCAGATGTAGGTTATTCAGAGAACATGGAGTATGGAGCACGGACAGAGAACAAAGTACAGAGACCATTTCCTCCAGCACGTTGAGTAAAATGAGAAAAAGAATGCCAAGATAAAGGGCACCTGGGTGTAACAGGAGCGTTAACCACCAGTATTTTCAAGTGAAGCTCAATTGGTCCACACTCATACGGAGGGACAAGCGCTACCCAGGTATTGACTGTTTACTGAGGAAGGCTGGAGTTCTCACACTTCCGCTTCCGCACTCTGCTTCAGCATGACAGTTTTCGTCGCTGCGTTATCAGGGCATTTTAACCTGCGTGTTAATAGATGACGGACGCCAGCCTGGGTCATGCTGTGGCCCAGGACAGGTATAGTCAATGTCCAGTGAAACTAAAATGGTGGTTGAAAGACTCCTTTTTCCGGCACTTTTTAAATGTGGGGGTCATGCAGGTTTGGGGCTCATGCTGTGGCCCAGGACAGGTATAGTCAATGTCCAGTGAAACTAAAATGGTGGTTGAAAGACTCCTTTTTCCGGCACTTTTTAAATGTGGGGGTCATGCAGGTTTGGGGCTCATGCTGTGGCCCAGGACAGGGATATTCAATGTCCAGTTCAAGTAAGATGATGGTTCAAATCATACTGCCTTCTGGCACTTTTCAATTTGTGGGTGATGCAGGTTTAAGGGTCAGGCTGTGGTACAAGACAGGGATAGTGAATGGTCTGTGACTTTTTTCTGTGACTTTTATAACCTAAGTGTGTTGCCTAAGATGTAGCACGTATCCATTTGACTGTTGTGGATGTTCATTTCAGCTTCTCCAGCCTTGTTTGGGTGTAATAATGAAGGTGTTGTTGCTCTCCCATAGACTTTAATGGTCATCGCTCATAATCGACGCTCACTATCGAAAAACCTTATCGATAGCGGCCGACTATCGACTATTGATCGATCTCGATAGCCAACGCAA
The DNA here is from genome assembly GCA_025379985.1 of Phyllomedusa bahiana. Taxonomy (NCBI): domain Eukaryota; kingdom Metazoa; phylum Chordata; class Amphibia; order Anura; family Hylidae; genus Phyllomedusa; species Phyllomedusa bahiana. The sequence continues at coordinate 3,256 of JAODAL010085220.1, forward strand.
TCGCTCAACACTACTAATCACCAAATGGCACTTTGTATATATTTCAGCTGCAAGGCCCTCTGCATCTGCATTACTCAACTTGGGAAGATCAATCAAGCTCACAAACTGAGTCAAGGCCTCGTCCGGGACAAGTACAGTCGTTGGTATAAATCAGCAAATATACCACATATCCCCTTTGGGTCTGTACAGGTAGTTTGTGAGATACAGGGATAGTCTCTCTGAGCTTCCAGCAGTAACTTTGTGGCAAAGAAGGATTTGCTAAATATGTGCTTTGTTCTCTTGTGCCCACTCGCTGACTTTCAACTCTGCTCTATAGGCAGCAATAGCGCCAATCAACACCTCCCTCATCACTGCCTTTGAGGCATCCCAGACTGACACATTGATCGCTCATTTATCTTCCAGTAGGTCTCTCCGCTTTGCATTTAGTTGCGACAGGCAGCACATCCAGCCATCCAGGATTCAGTTGCCAGAGTCTAGGAGCTTTATTTTTATTCAATATTAATAACAAGCGAGCGTGATCTGAAATAACTTTAGGAAGGTATTCAGCTTTCAAGCAAGAAGGCAACAGATCCTTTGAACCAAAAGCATGATTGCTGGTGTAAAGCATGAGAATTGCTTCAGGTCAGGGTGTAGCCACCTCCAGACTTCTACCAATCAGTTAGTCCCCACCCATTCTACTAAACTCTTGTTATGGGATTTTTGCGGATGCAAACTCTCCATCCATTGGTCCAAAGTTGTGTTAAAGTCTCCAATTAACATGACCGACGCCCCCTGATATTGAGAGATCTTGGACATTATACTCTCCAATGTTGGTTTGTGAAAATAGATGCCCCCTATTACAAATTCTCTATTCCAGAGCTGACAGTGCAAAAACATATATATGCCTGATGGGTCAGTGTGAAGATCTAGCACCCAGAGTGGTAGAGATTTACCAACTAAAACCAACACTCCCCTTGCATAGCTAAAATATATTGAGTGATACACCATTCCCACACAGGGTTTTTTCAGCGCTAGCATTTTTTTATCACAGAGATGCGTTACATGGAGGATCTTAATGTCCAGGTAATGCTGCCTAACATAGTTAATGCCAAGGCTCATTTCATCTTAAAATTTATCCCCCGGACATTTGAACAAAGTATTCTACAGTCATCCATTAGAAAAAAGAAAGCAATAGGTTAGGGAGGAAATATACTGTAGGAGCAGATATCGACCCAATCATACCATGATATCAACCATGTTTGAAATATAAGGAAACCCTACCCTATCCTGCTCAAAGTCCCCAACATTGTCTGAGCCTAGATTCCTGAACTGTAGGCAGAAGACCAAACCGAAGCGGCTTCTGCCATATTTGTTAACCTAAACAGAGCCATTCAACGCCAGGGTCAGTGCTGGCCCAACTCAACCTTCTCTCCTCCCTGACCAAGAAAAACAAACAAGTCCGAAAGGAGAGTAGAGAAAGCAAAAAAGGAAAAACTTCAGATAACAAAAGTTTCTTCTAGTATTGTCATAAGGCACTGAATAAACATTATAGATACTAGGCACACCTATCCAAGAACTCCTGCACCCGAAAAGAAGCTCACAAATGTATACTGTGACAGGATATAGCATACAGCATATTTTAAAGGAGTTGTCTCATTAAAAGCTTTCAGCCTCTGTCTGTGGCTGGGAGTTGAATTGAGGGGCGTGCTAGCTTGTCTGCCTCTTCTCCTCCCTCTTCCCCCCTCCCCTCAGCACACAGGCAGCTCTCCTCCATAACTTCTATACAGGGGGGGGGGGGGGGGTGGGGGGGGGGGCAGGGGGATTGCTGCCAGAGTTAACCCTGTGTTTGCCTGCCTAGACCTTCTGCAGGCATCTAGATCAGCTGCATTAGGGCTGATCTATGAGTGTGGATAGGTCTATGATTGCTAATAGCAGAACAGAGGGGATGCAAGTGTTCCTATACCCTCTGCTTAGCTTACATATCTCCACATCTCCAACAACAAACAGACCCTCTCAGAACAGACACAGAGCAGCTGGGAAGTGTTACTATGTGTCACTAGTACAGCACAGCATGAACTGTTCACAAGCCTCCCTGATCTGTATAGTATTATTATAGTTACAGCTCCACAGACACATCATGATTATAGTAACACACAGGGTCACTGCTGTCACATCTATCTGTGTAGAGAGCAGGAGGAAGCAGGCACACACAGTGTTAATCCAGGCAGCATTGACATAGAAGCCAGAGTCCTCCCTCCCCCTCCCTCCACTACAGAAGCATTCTGTTGGGGAGGGGCTCTCTGCTCCTACCTGTCTTCAAAGGTGATGAGTCATACAGACCTGACAGCCAATAAGATAAGGATCAACAGGTCGGCTGCTATAGAAACTTGAGAAGCTGATGTAGTACTACTAACAGGGCTAGCTCAAAATCAGTAGGACATTTGTAATGAACATATATTGCAAAGCTGCTTGTTTTTTAAAGATCTTTTAATTAAAACCCAATCATTGTAGTGAGACAACCCCTTTAACGTCTCTCAGGTGACCTCCAATCCAGCTACTCTGACACCTCTTCTGGCATAGTGAAGAAGAGTGAGCGGTCTCTGTGGGGTATAACATGACAAGCTTTATGCCATCCTCTCATAGACTATTCCAGACCTGTGTGAACTGTCTCTTTTTTTTCTGAACCTCGAGGTGAAATCCAGGTAAAGAGAGTTTTTAAAAATCACTTCCCCCTTCTTTTGGGCCACTGCCAAATGTTGTCTCTATCTCGGCAGTTCAGCAGTTTGAGATGAAAAGTCTTGGGAAATCTGAGGGGGCAAAGTCTTGGTCGGGATCCTATGAGCCCTCTTCACCAGGAAGTTAGCAGAAAATTCAACAAGGGCTAGGACTTGCTTTAACAGTTGCTCATTAAACTGTTCAGGAGTAAAGCCCTTCGCCCGCTCCGGCAAACCTAGGATTTGTCTACGTTGTTAAGCCTACTGCTGTTTTATGCACCCTTCGCTCTGGCTTGTAGAATCTTAACTTGTTGTTGGACGACTTTGTATGGACTCCCTGTAAGAATGTGAGCTATCTTCCACTTCACTGACTCTCTTTTTAGTCTCTGTGGTCCGCTCCCAAAGTTTGTCAAAATGATATCTTAAACGGTTCAGATCAGCTTGCAGCTGATCCATCTTGGTTGTTAGGGTAGTCTGGCAGGTAGTAATGGCCACCATAATTTGATCAGTATCAAAGGCATTAATCATCACAGGCTTAGATGTTGGATCTGAATCCGGCTGGCTCATGTTGTCAGTGGTGCTCTTGGAGCTAGTAGACAGTGAATTTCTATTGCAGCCCATAAATTCAAGAGTAGCGGCGCTGTTATAGGTATATGGAGAATGATAACTTAGATGTCGCTATCACAGTCCTGTCCAAAAGCCTCTTCAGAACCCAACTCTATATTTAAATTGCAGGAACCAGAAAGACCCCCACAGTCACTCGTGAGGATCAATCTACAGGATAGATTGTAGCCGGCAGATGTCACCACATAGCATATAAATGCAGGATTAACGTTAGCCAGCAGATGGTGCCACCAGACACAGAGCTGCAGGACAGATGGTATCCAGAAGGTGGTGCCACAGAATATAGCGTTGTAATGAGATGTCACCCTCAGGTAAATATTTGTGAAGATGTTAGCCTGTAGATGACCATACAGGCTATAGTGAGAAAGTATAAATACTAGGTAGCAAATGTCACCACAGAATATATTACTTTAATGTACGTGTCAGTCGGCAGACGTTGTCACAGCTAAGCATAAAACATCAGTATGTCATATAAAGATATTTTGTGGTTGCTGCCCACAGCAGTGCAAGTGGTAGTAAGTGTGAGACAACAGAATCTCCAGTGTACAGTAGCGCACAGCCTAATGTGTGCCCGAAACATGCATCTTGGAACTCACAAGAATAAAGGGATAGAGATACTGCAAATACTTTTAAGCTCCCAATGAATCTCATGTGGTAAACAGGACAGAAGGGAGCCAACATTTTCTTCAATGTCTCTTTCACAGTAAGGTACGTCTGGCACTCTGTAAATAGGGTCTCACTGGAGCCCTTGTTTCCCGGCAGAATCTCTCAACATAGACCTCCAGGTTAGGCACGGTTGATCTGCTGGTATTGCTCTCATGCAAAGGGGACACAGGTTGCAGCTGTCCCTTCTCTTCTACCCACTCAAACTGGCTCCAGGGAGGAAAGCTGTAACCGCTTTAGCCCAGGACACCCTATCCTGAACACTGATGGCAGTGGAGTTAGGGAGCCCGGCGTCCAAATGGCTAATGCTGCTGTAAAAGCTCTAACAGGTCGTCCCGTGCCTCTCGCAGGCCAGCATAGTCAGCCCCACAATGCCCTGCCACAGGTTCGCCTGAACCTCACTAGACAGTCAGTGCGGGAAAGCTCCGGACCAGGCACCACTCCACCAACAACCACTCCACCTCTCCCCAGCTTCTGCACTGAAAGGGGAAAGACACCACATCTCAGTCCCTCTCTGCAAACAGAGCCGCTTACCCGTTGCTGCTGCATTTTAGCAAGGCAGCCACTTCGTCCTCGCCGCCACGATGCAGGGCCACCAGGCCTCGGACGTCCCCTCAGGCCCCCTGGTCTTAAAAGTAGCCAAGTCCCGGAGAGAGTGGTATAATTGTGCAAGGACCACTGTCAGTAATGTCCCCCTGTGGAATTCAGGTGGTAAGAGACAGTTGAACAAGCAAGATGACCTGGATGTAATCAAGATGATGCAGGAGCTCAGGTTCAGCACTTCTTTGCGTCATGAAGGTTAGGCCACGCCAAAGTGTTTATATTTTAAACATATACAACTGCCTTATGCAGATTAAATTGCTGCAAAAATAATTAATTAGCAGCATTAAATTTAAAATGTAAGTTGATTTTATCAAGCTACAAATGATTAAATGGGATCTCTTTCTGGCTAGATAAAACCAGCTTGTGAAAAGTGGTTCATTGCGTATCTGTAACACAATACATAGATGGTGTGAGTCTGCCAGGACAGGAGCAATTTACGTAGAGGGAATCCCAAGTCTATAAACTTCATATGCTCTAATAGAGCAAATGAACAGGGGAAGTATTGGATAATGCTAATTTACATCCAAACATACACAAAAACCAGATCAAGGAGAAAATAAAATACACAGCAGAAATCCGAATATGTTCCCATCCAAGTATTACACAATGTATTTTTTCATAGGAACATGGCTTAAGGGTATAATTGGAGTAGGGCTCAAGTAGGTATACACCTACATGAAGTTTATATTCTCTAAATATTAATTTATAAAAAATAACCTCAGTAAAAAACACCCAAATTTTCCAATCTATTAAACAACTTGACTGTGTGGATAAGTATATTTTAACCCCTCCCCAACTAGAAGTATTATAATTTATTTAAAACAATGGATAACCCCTTTAAGGACTATCCCAAACAGGTTCAATAGATGTCCAACGACTTCAATATTATTGGATACTTTAATGCAAAACTTTATATACAAAGGTAAAAATGTAATGCTTATGTGTTTGGGTATGTTCACACGGCTTATTTTGAGGTGCATTTTGCCACATATTTCGCGGCGTACTGCGCTTAATACGCGGTGAAATGTACCCCATAATTATGGTAATCCATAGCTCTCATAGAGAACTATGGATTACGTCTCCTCTCCCACTCGTACAATACGATCGTATTGTACACGTGGGTAGATAAGTGACATGTCAATTATTTGCGTCGAAGACGCGTTTGCGAGCAATGCATGCCTATGGGGCGGGGGGGCTGCCGGGCCCCACCCCCCCCCGTGCAGCGGGAGTACGCGCGTATTAGTGTGAGTTCCCGAAACACACAATGTACTGCGGCGCGTACTGTATGTGCTGCAGTATATTATGTGAATATACCCTTTGAGTACATGTTTAAAAACATTAAGGAACCAATCTTAGGCTACTTCTTGGTTTCATCACATAGATTGGATGATTTTTATCCTAGCTTAATTGATGGAAAATATCATAGTTATTTATATATCCCTAATAGAACAAGATTATGCAATAGCATTTATACATCTAATAAATGTAGAGTCAATCACTTCTATGATTCATACCTTGCAGAATCCTTGTAAGTTCCAAAATCGAAAAAGGCTTCACGTAAGGGAACTGCTTGCAGCCAGTCTCTGCCCCTATAGGGCTTATTAACCATCTCAATACAATAGAAACAAAATGAATCCAATGACCCAGTGTGATAATCCACAAAGTTTTTCACTGAACCTGACAACTGTGTTTAACCACTTTCTATTCTACCCATGTTACTCTGTGTTTTAACCTTGCATAGAGTATTGCCCAATTACACTTTACCACTAGTTTGGCAGGCTATAACATAAATTATGTGATGGGTATCGCAGTTTATAAATGTTTTGTGATTACCTTGCCTGCTTGGTCCTCAGCTCAGCCCTCTGTCCGTGAAGTACTGCGGAAAATGCACTTTTGGCCATAATTTTGTGCTTGTATATCATGTTTTCTGTGTACCGGTCTGAACACTGCCTTGTCAGTGACTGCTCGACTTTGACAGCTTCTCCACCACACCCATCTGCTCTTCTGCTAGCCTAGTTTTAGGGGCCGTTCACACGGCTTATTTCGCCGTGGATTGGCGCCGTAATGCGCGCCGGATTTGCGCGGCAGTACGGCTCCAATCCGTCGCAGTAATTACGGTAACCCACCGTTCTCATAGAGAACAGTGGATTCCGTCGCTCCTACCCTCTCGGCGAATCCACCGGGCGGGGAGAAAGTGACATGCACATTATCCAGGCGCAATACGCGCCGTGGATAATGTAAGTCTATGGGGCCGCCAGGCCACGTCCCCGCCCGCACCCGCACCCGCCCCTTATTCAAGCCGGAATTGTGAGCGCAATCCGGCTCGCAATTCCGGCTTGAATAAGCCGTGTGAACCGGGGCTTAGGCTGTAGACAGTTGAGACTGAGTAGTGATTGACAGGAGCCTCCACCACTCGTTATTCTCATTACCTGTCTGTGTTTTGTGCGGTCTGGTTGTCAGAGGGATGATCCAATCACGGCCTTGACCTCTGACTCTGATTTCCCTTAAGAAGATCACTTCTGCTCAACAGCCTTGCTAGTTACAATCTTTGGCTTGAGCTGGTGTGCGGTGTATTCTATTTTGTGTTACCTGGATTTCTGATCTTTCACCTGCCTTTTGACCTTTGTTTATGCCTGTCGTTCGATAATGATTTTTTGAAGCACTGCTTTTAATAACTTATTCGAATACCCACATTTCCTACGTCTTTCATCAATGCAGGCTTTTTCCGTATTGAAGTCCTGATCCTGGGTATAGTCCCTCCTTGCTCTTGTGTATTCACCCAGCGATATTGCTGTGATAGTGTCGGGGGAGTGAAATTAT
>JAODAL010085221.1:0-10658 GCA_025379985.1 Phyllomedusa bahiana
CGGTTTTGTTTTGCCTGAAATTTTATAATTCCTGACTTTTAAATGAAACCTAAAAACCTTTCGGTCTTCTCTCCCAATGGGGTTATATGTGAAAGATCTAGGCAATGCTAGATTCATTCTCCCCACCCATATAACACACATATAATACACTCTGCTCTCCCCACCCATATTATTATTATTATTATTTATTTTAGAGCGCCATTAATTCCAGGGACAGCTATGATGTGAAAGATCTGGGCAATGCTAGATTCACTCTCCCCACCCATATAACGCACATAAAATACTTTTTCTGCTCCCCCCACGATAAAAATAGGGGCAAATTTTTCTCAAAAATTTGGGCGCCAATTTTCGCTAAAATTTCTGACAAAATCCTTTTTAAGTCCCGAATTACTTCTGGACTAAATCGTTTTAAAAAAAAAACGCTATTTTTCCTGGCGGGCGAGAGCCGGGGGTCTGTAAAACTTTGTGCCAGTTTTAAATAGCAGAAGGGATTTGGGTTTGGTCTTCATACAATGCTGTGTTTTGTATGCACGCGATGATTTGCCCCCGCTTTGAATCGCTTCACTCAAAAATTCCCTGTGCACTTACAGGGGAAAAAAAATTACCAAAAAAAAACTAAAGGGAGGAATGCACCCCCTGATAAAGTCATGGCGCGCCAGCGGAACGAACAAGCTGAGCTAAGATCTATGATAGCGTAAAAAAGAAACAGTAGTAGGTTTTACCGGACCGCCAGATCGCAGAACGAAAGGGGGACGATGGCAATACCCATCCAAAAAAAGGGGATCTAAGTAGGTCCGGTTTTCACCAGAGCCCCCCGCAAAGTGGGGGGGATTCTGCGGCGGGAGTCCCCCCGGGGTCGTTCCCCCTGACGTACTTGCTTGCGTGGCAGCCGGGTGAAATGAGGTACAAAATAGAAGGCAAACTGGGAGTCGGGGACAATCTCTAGGTCAGGACAGCCGGCAAGGATCGGGTCAAGGGAGGGGAGCAAAAAAGGTAGGTACAGGGTTTATGAAGACGGGGTCAAGGAGGAGGGGAGGCTTTTTTTCCCCCTGTCTGAATTTGGACATAGGTTTCTCATTCTTCATACTGAAAAAACTCTTTCCCAAACCGTTTTGCAGCATTTGCTTGTAGTTCGTTTTCCCAGTTTTTGTACAAAATTTCCATCATTTATGGCCCCCCCCCCCCCCCCCGAATGCAAAATAAGCACCAAAAACATTCCTGTATTTGGGGGTTCTCCTTTTTTTTTAATTTCCATAGCTGCATTTCAACAAATTTTGGTGTCATGCAAAACTGGATTCAAACTACCACGTTTACTTCATGGTTTACATAAGTATAAACGGGTGTTTGAACCCCTTTTTCTGCGGACACCAATTTGTTGAAATGAGCGTAGGGAATTAAAGGAGCCCCTAAATAAGGGAATGTTTTAGGGCTTATTTTTCATTCTTTTCCTTTGCGTTGTGGTGCAGTTGCTTTGACTTTTTTAGGTATTAATGAAGAAGCTGATGGAGGTAAAAATTGCTTGGCCAAAAATGGTTTCGGAATATTAGCAAACTGACTTTGGAGGATTTCTCTATAGTATTTGAGTTTGTCCCCTCCCTCTCAGAGCTGGAAAAAAAAAAAAAAAAAAAAAAAAAAAGGTTTCCAATTTTTGCCCGGGGTAGCGGGGTTTCCCAAAGAGGGGGGGGAGACCAGAATATCCCCTGCCGGAGGGGTGCAAAATTTGGGCTGCCCCCCGGGGGCAAATCAGCATGCTGCGGGCCATTGCGCAAGTTTTCTGAGGGAAACCCCCCAGCCCATATCCACTGTATACGCCAGGGGTTTTGGGGGTGCTTTGGGGGACATTTCCAATGACAGAGTGTGGAGGTCAGGGGAGGGCCACAGCAGCAGCATGGGGTCAGACAGTGTTACAATGACAGAATGTGGAGGGCCGGCAGCAGCCCTGCAGCAGAAAGAGGAAAGGGAGTGGCACAATGACAAATTTGGAGGTCGCAAAAACGGGAGTAGGCCACAGAGGGCACAATGACATGGGGAGGGCACGCACCGAACAACACAGCAGCATAGGTCAAGAGGGGCACAATGACACGTGGGGAGGTCAGGGCACCAGTGAAGCACAGCAGCAGTGTGAGGTCAAGAGTGGCAAAAATGACAAGGTGGGGGTTTGGTGGCAATACCATCCCTGGGTAAAGATGGTGGGGGCAGTGGGAAACTAGCAGCAGATGTGGGCACAGGGGGGTGGCGGCATCAGAAAGGGGCGAGGCATGTATTTTTGAACCAGACTCATTCTCAAAGTTTTGGTGAGGGTAAAATGGGCTGAGGAACTGAGCCTAAGGCTTTTGGTTGTAGAAATCCGGCATCCACACCTGATTCATCTTACAAAGGTAATCGTTCCAAATTTCGGGTGGCAAGGCGTTCTCCTTGGGTAACGATGGCCCCCCCCGCACTAAAACCCCCCGCTTTGATTGCCACACACTGGCCCGGGCGGGGACAGCTTCTTCCTGCAAACTCGGCAAGTTGCTGCCACAACAACCATTTTTGGCGCCCATTTCCAGGGGATCTTCAAACTGGGTGGCAGAGTGCATCGGACCGGAGATGATGGCAAAGAGAAACACCCCCCTTGAGAGGTGGTGGACCCTTAACTGGCTGCAATGGCATGCGTCCCACGGGGCGCCGCGTCTTTTGCGGGGGGGGCAGGATGGACCACCCTCTGACCTGTTTTCTCCCCGCCCCCAAGATGGTGACGCGCTGTGTTGACGGGGGAAAGGGCCGGGGGCCCCAAGTTAGCCCTGGCCACTTCATTTTTTGCCCACAATTCTACATATACCCAATTTTTTTTTTGGCTCCCCCGGGTGTCTCAGCAAGAACTGCCACATTGCCGAGTAGCTGATTTTACCGCCAACGCTCGCACGATGATTTACTAGCCGCGTACCTGAGCCCCTTCCCCCACTTTCTTGGGCCTCAAAGGGGTTTTTTTTTTTACCCCGGGGGCCGTTTGGCTCCCGACCTCGCACTGGCTAGCCTCGGGGCCCCGACCACATACCCGCTTGCGGGCGCGCCGCTACCTGCGCCCAACCCCTGACGCCCCTCTTTCCTGACTATAAAAGCCCCCCCTTCACCCGGCTCCCAAGTGCGGTCGACTACTCATCATCGATTTTGTTTGTCTTCACTGCTGTCCCTCCTCAAGGGTCTTGGATGCGGGAGGGCTCCCCTCCCCAACGGAAAACCTCCCAGGGCCCTCTCAATCCATATTTTTGCCGCCATGAAAGAAGCAGGGGATATGGCCCCCCTTTTTTCGTTCCAAGTATCCTGACGTCCCCCTCAAATTGTTATCCTCACTGTATAGTGTTGCTGCCCCCGACCAATACTAGTTCTCTGGCTGAGAAAACCGGACGGGACAGAGGCGGGTTGAGGACAATGAACCGCTGAGCTGTTCCCAGGCCATGCCAAACTAAGGGTGGTTTGTGGTCACACCGGCCGCAGATGACACCCGGCAGTTCTGGCCTACCGAGTAAACCCCTGCTGCGACGTCCCCTTACGTCTGGACCTGTGCCTGCTCCGGGAAATTTTGTGCCACTGCCACCGAGTGAAGAGCCTGCCACCTCTCTGTCTGACATATGTTTGTTCAAAATTTACAATTTGTTTTAAAAAATTTTTGTATATGAAAAAAAACACCCTTATTTTATTCCCAAAAGAACCCACTAACAGGTTTTGGGTAACCCTTTGGGTTAAATTGCGCTACAGAAACACCCAAAAAAAAAATTTAAATGGTATTTGGCTGTGTATTTCACTGCTACAAAACAGAAACCCCTTAATTAATTCGGATATAAAATTATGCAAAGGAATGACAGAAAAAATTTCCTCACTTTGGGATTGAAAAAAACCAATTCTTTACTGACTACAATACACAAACACGCTTAATTTCCCCTTGGTAAAATTTTGCGCAAAAGAAAAGGGAGCAAAAAATTAACTGGGATGTGTCGGTTAAAACGCGTTTCTTTACTGACACAAAAGCAAAACACGCTTTAATTAACCTTCGGGTATAAATTTGCTACAGGAATCAACAAAAAAAATTTTTCCTTTGAGTTGAAAAACATTTTTTTCTTTTTTTTGACTACAATAGCAAAACCGCTTTAAATTAAAATTCGGATAAAATTATGCTACAGAATCAACAGAAAAAAGTTGTCTTTTGCCGGAAAAACAGTTTTTTTTTTACTGACACAAAACAGAAACACGTTTAATTAACCTTCGATTAAATTATGCTACGGAATCAACAGGAAAAAAATTTTTTCTTTGGCGTTGAAAAACACCGTTTTTTTTTTCTGACTACAAAACAAAACACCTTAATAACCTTCGGAATAAATTATGCTACAGGAATAACAGGAAAAAAGGTCTTTGGCGTTGAAAAACACCGTTTTATTTTTTCTGACACAAAAGCAATACACCTTAAATTTTTAAACCTTCGATTAAAAAATTATCCAGGAATCAACAGGAAAAAAATTTTATCTTTTGGGGTTTTAAAAACCCACATTTTACTGACACAAAAGCAGAAACACGCTTACTTAACCTTCGGATAAAAATTATGCTACAGGGAAACAACAGGAAAAATTTGGCTTGGGTTGAAAATAACCCTTTCTTTTACTGACACAATACGAAGCAAGCTTATTAACCTTCAATAAAATTATGCACAGGAAAAACAAAAAATAATCTTTTTGGCATTTAAAACACCATTTTTTTACTGACTACAATACAAAACTCTTTAAATTTAACCCTTTGGTTATAAATTATGCACAGGAAAAAATTTTCTTGGGGTTTAAAAACACCGTTTTTTTTTACTGACTACAAAAGCAGAAAACGTTATTTAACCCTTTGGGTTAAATTATGCTACGGAAAAACAGGAAAAAAATGTCGTCTTTTTCGTTAAAAACCCCTTAATTAACCTTCGAATAAAATTTTAGTACAGGGAAAAATTTTTGTCTTTGGCAAGAAAAACACCGTTTATTTTTTCTGACAAATACACAAACACGCTTAAAAACCCCTGGATATAAATTATGCAAAAAGAAAAACAGAAAATGTCTCTTTGGCGTTGAAAAAAACCGTTTTTTTTTACGACTACAATAGCACAAACACCTTAATTGAACCTTGGATATAAAATTTCGCAAAAGAAATTTAGCAGCAAAAAAAAATTTAAATGGGGATGTGGCTTGAAAAAACGTGTTTTTTTACGAAAAGTAAAAGCAAAAATGGGCCCCTTAGACAAACCCCTTTGGGTATTCAAGTACACCAGAACTGACCAGATCATAAAATGTATAGCAGCAGAATTGGACCAACACGGGGCTTTTAATTCCCCTACCCACAAAAACAAAAATTTGAATTGGAAGAGGGGCATCCCCTGAGTAAAGCTTTACACCGCCCCAAAAATCTTTGTTAAAAAGTAATTTATTTTTTTTGACCTCAGCTACTGCCTGGGAGCAGCTACACAGGCAAAATAAGGGGAGGTGGCTGCCGCAGCGTCGGACTTATTATGGGGGACGCATACTCCCGCCCGGGCTCGATTGGCTTTATCTCTGCAATGTCATTGAGGGATGTTCCCTTTCTTTCTCCCAGATTTTTTTTGCCCCAGTAACGCCAGTGCTTGTGGGCCCTTTTATCAATTTCCCCGCGAATTTCCCCCCCAAAATTCGACTTCTTTTAGAACTGAAGTTTTCCTGAAAATTTTAAAAAAAAGTCATTTGCCCATCTCTAAATTTTTAACGCACTATAATACACCTGCCCCCCCCTCACCCATATAACATACATATAAAATACAAATTGCTCCTCCCCCCCACCCATATAACAAACATTAATAACACCCTTACCCTCCCTCCATTTTTAACACACATATAATACACTCTGCTCCCCCACCCATATAACCACAATAATACCTCTGCTCCCCCCACCAATAACGCTTATATAAAACACTCTGCCCCCTCCCACCCCCTATAACGCACCTAAAACACTTTGTCCCCCCCCCCATAACACACATAAATACACCGCTAAAGGGCGTAGACCTGTGACATCCTCTCTCCCACTGCTCACACAGAATAATAAGGAGGGGTTGTGATGAGGTCACCATTCTTCAGTGAGGAAAGACCCGTCTAGTGGGAAGAGAGACCCGTCCCAGGATTTGAAGCTGTAAGACAGAGAGAAAGTGCAAGATGCCTGTACTGAGAAAACACTTTAATTATAACAGAAACTGTGTACAATACTAAATGTTTCACTTATTATAAAGATGAGTGCAGGGATGTGATAGAAATGTAATTGATGAGCCACGCAATTCTGTAGGTTTTGGCAGTCTGTCCAATCATTAAAGGGGTTTTCTCACCACAATGAATAGCTTTTAACATGTAGGGAAAGGCAAATGAAAACTATTACCAAATACATTGCTGTTTTGCGTTGTTCAGGAAATATATGAGAATTTATCTACTATTAGTGTACACAACTTACTCGTGTTACCAACAACCTCTCTGCTCTCTCCTCTCTCATTGCTCCAAGCTGCATTCAGAACATGGTGAGTCAATCCCTGCTAAGTCTTATCTCTAGCTCAGAAGTTTATCTGAGTTAATGGCAAGCCTTAACCCTTAAAGCTTAAAAGCTTAAAACAGGAATAGCAAGGTATAGCAGAGTAGATATATCAATCACAGCTATAGAACCACCGACAGCCTAACCAGGAAGTGTGAGTCTGAATTTGGCTGTGGCTCTGTGAAAATACATGATGAGACAACCTTTTTAAGAAAGAGCCCTGGGAATATGTACAGAAGAAGAGGTTCTTTAAGACAGCTTTAAGACAGCTCTGAAGTCGGGCCAAGTAAGCACATGACAGCTTGATGGATCACTGTGATGACAGTTGTGGTTCCTGAGCTGGGAGAGTCCACAGTGCAGGGGGCAGCCTGTAAGTCTACATCATGTACACACTAGTAGCATTGTAATACAATGCCTGTGTGCTATGGAGGAGAAGGCTGAAGTAACAGGTAAACTCTGTCACACTGTTTCCTTAGGCTCTGTCTCCACGGCACAGAAAAACGTCAATTTTTTTCAGCGTTTTTTGTTTTTATAAAAAGAAATTGAAAAAACGACTGAAAACATCTCCCATAGACTTCTATTGTAAAAACCTCCTCCTGTCTACACTGAGCTTCTTTCTTCTGCTCGTTTTTTTTACTGGTCGTCTTTTGTAACATGTTGAAAAAAATGCCAGAGCAGGGCAGAAAATTTACTACAGGAGTCTATGAGGAGCGCTGGACGTTTTTTGCCACAATTTTTCAATGAAAATCCACCCTGGAGATTTTTAGGAGCAAAGGCGAGATAACATTAGTAGCGGCAAAATCCATAAAAGACTTTAGCGTCAAAATACGTAAAAAAGTATTTTAGCGACAAAAGCAGGATAAATTTAATAGTGCTAATATTCATAAAAAGTATTTTAGCGCCAAAATCCATAAAAAACTAATTTTTAGTGACAAAAGCGAGATAACTTTATTCGGTGCAAAATCCGTAAAAGCCCATATTGTAGAGCCAAAATCTGTAAAAATTATGTATTTTAGCACCCAAAAAAATCATAAAAAAACATATTTTTAGCGACAAAAGCAAAATAACTTTAATAGCGCCAAAATCCGTAAAAGCTTATTTTTAGCAAAAAAAGTGATATAACTCTATTAGCGACAAAATCCTTTAAAAAAGTAATATAGTGTCGAAATCTGTAAGAAAACGGATTTTTAGCAGCAAAAGCAACATAACTTTATTAGTGCAAAAATTCGTAAAAATAAGGATTTTAGCGCCAAAATCCGTAAAAGTTGACTTTAGGGACAAATCCGTAAAAAAAAAAGTATTTTTGGCTACAAAAGCGAGATAATTTTACTAGCGCCAACATCTGTAAAATGACTACAAGAATTAATATAAATGCAATAATGTGCTTTCCATCCCCTTTTGTAGGGTGGAGTTATATCCAATGGCTTTATTTATGAATACATTGAAAACCAGACTTGAAGGCAAACAAAAAACGCAGGTTAAAAAAAGGCGCCAAAAACCCTTTGGTTTGCTAATGACATGTACAATATTTGAGAAAAGTCTTATAATTTCATCTGGTATCAATTTTAGGTGTTTGTGTGGAGGTGATAGGTACTCTTTAAGCTGTGCATCCTCAGGGCTGTGCAGCTTTAACAGAAAATAGCTGGGGGAGCCTTTAAGGTTAGGGAGACTCAGCAATTCTAATTTTGAATGACAGATGTAGTGTTGGGATGCAAAATGAGTGTTAAGCAAGGAGCAGAATATAGAGGTCAAAACTATAGAGTAAAACTATAGAGGGGCCAACAATATTGAAATAGCTAAAGCAGTCAGTAAGTAAGGCTGGAGGGACAATGTACCAGTCAACCATATGAAAAGCAGTGAACAAAATTGGCCTGTATAGGAAGAGCTACCGTATTTTTCGGACTATAAAATGCACTTTTTTCCTCACAAATTTGGGAGGAAAATGGAGGTGTGTCTTATAGTTCGAATGTAGAGGCCGAGCCGTTTCACTGGACAGAAGGGGTGGCGCCTACCTCAAGAGGAGTGCCATGTCTTGCCGCATAGTGCTGTATATATATGTATACATATATATATATATATATATATATATATATATATATATATATATACATATAAAAAAGAAAAATATGCAGCACTCTTATTGAAGAAAAACACCCAATGGATGCCAGCAGAATAGGTCCTTACCAAGATTGAACAACGAAATGCGAAAAATCCATAGCACTTCTTTCAAATAAAGAAAAAATTGTGTCTTTTATTCACCCATGTAATTGCAACGTTTCAACCCCAAAATGGAGTCTTTCTTTTTTTCCTTTTTAGAAAGGGCAGCCCTTGATGCGCGTTGGGTTGCCATTAGTTTATTGTCTTTTTTGAAGGATTGGGCACTCATGTGATGCGCCGTGTCATTGACATGCGCAGCAGTACGGCTAGGATGCCATTTTAGCTGCTTGTACTATAGTCTGTAGTGAGTGGTTCCTCTTCATCAATTATTTATTTAATTATATCACAGGTGCATGTGGTTATTGATTCACGTATAATTATGTATATCGTATTATTTTTGACAAAGTGTGATGTATTTAAATCAAGTATTTGTATTCACTATATTTATGGTTTTTTAATGATGTACACTGTATGACATGTATGTCTCACTCTTTTTTGGATATGTATGTTTTAATCACTGTTTTATGAATTATAATTAATTGTAATCACATTTTGAGTTTATATACCCTTGAATTGCATGTATCACATTGCTTGAGACTCCATTATGGGATTGAAACGTTGGAAGGACATGGGTGTGTAAAAGACACGATTTTTTTCTTCAATTGAAAGGAGCGCTGTGGATTTTCCGCATTATATATATATACAGACAATATTGTGTTTTCCCTGGAAAATCATACTTTTATTTATCAAATGAGTTGCAAAATGAATAGAAATATAGTCCAGACATTGACAAGGTTAGAAATAATGATTTTTATTTGAAATAATAATTTTCTACTTCAAACTTTGCTATCGTCAAAGAATGCTCCTTTTGCAGCAATTACATCATTGCAGACCTTTGGCATTCTAGCTGTTAATTTGCAGAGGTAATATGGAGAAATTTCACCCCATGATTCCAGAAGCCCCTCCCATAAGTTGGACTGGCAAGATGGGCACTTTTTGCGTACCATACGGTCAAGCTGCTCCCACAACAGCTCAATGGGGTTGAGATCTGGTGACTGCACTGGACACTTCATTACAGATAGAATACCAGCTGGCTTCTTCTTCCCTAAACGGTAGTGTGTGTGTGTATATAGATTATATAAATATTATAATATATATTATATATATAATATATATATATATATATTATATATATATATATATACTAAAGTATACTACATGTACTATAGTATACATACTGTAAATTGGTATGTATATATTATATATATATATATTGTGACGGTGCGACCTTAGAAGATCGCATTTCTCCGCCACTAGAGGTTCTGCAGCAGCTGAGTTCCAAGTTATGGGTTACCAAGTTGCTGCCTGTCAGTGAGGAAGGTCAGCAGTCTGGCAAGGGTAACCTGGAGTCAGGGGCGTAACTACAGGGGTAGCAGGGGTAGCAGTTGCTACGGGGCCCAGTGGCTTGGGGGGGGCCCCGCGGCAGCTGCTACCACCTCTGCTACCCCTGTGATGCCGCTCTGGGCCCGCTGGCAGTGAACACAACAGTTCACTGCGGCGGGTGCAGAGCTGCGGGGCCGGTCTGTGAGGCAAGGGGGGGGGGGGGGGCGCCGCCGCCGCCAGGCTCCGCCCCCCTTGCGTCACAGAGGAGATCTTAATTGTATGCACGTCCGTGCGATGCGCATACAATTAAGATGAACGTCGGGGCAGGGAGAGCTGTGCGCTCCCTGCCCCTGCCGTACATCGCTCTGCAGGCGGCGCGGCGGAAGTGACGTCATCGCGCCGCCTGCCGAGCTTCCTGTCCTCAGCCCCAAGCCTAAAGCAGCAGGCTTGGGGCTGGGAGGAGACGGAGACGCCGGGGGAGCGCGGCATGGTAAGTAACCTTAGGGGGGGGGGTTTTCTTTGGGCCCATTACTGGGGGCCCTATTACTTGGGGGGGTTCTATG
>JAODAL010085222.1:0-10657 GCA_025379985.1 Phyllomedusa bahiana
TTTTTTTCCAGGGCTTTCTTACTCAGCAAATGTAATTTTCTTAAGAATTGGCTTTTGTCTATTGTGCTGCACAAAATACATATTTACTATATAAGTAATATATAATAGTACTTGCAGAGCTTAGTTGTTGTATTTTTTTACTACAAGATTATATATATTTTATTACTTTGACCCCCCCAAAGGATTTCCTTTTCCCTGAATTAAATAAGTATGGTTATAAGATGACTTGAGGCAGGGTTAATTATGAGCTTCATAAAGCTTCTGTTATGAGAAAGATCTCTAAAAATGTCAATAATGTTACTGGGAATGTAAAGGAACACTCCAGATAAAACCATTACACTATGCTATCTCTAATACAGAGCCTATAGAAGAGTGAAGAAATCAGTGTTTCCCCGGGAGTTAAATAAATATATTTGTAGGTAAGCTTTCACGAGTATTATCTCTCTTTGTCAAACATAATGTTATACAAGAAACTGAAAATTCACAGACATTCACATACATTAGACAGGGGTCTTCAAAGGATTTATTTACAACAGGTCAAGAAATAAACAATCTACACACTTGTGAGGCGTGAAAAAAAGATCACTTCTTTCTGCTGTTTGTTATCAGGAGTACTAATATAAGTAATTCATGGCACACCATCAAAATTGCTTTAGAGTTGATAATTTAATAAACAAATGTAATAGACATTTCTCCCACATAACATAAGTTGGGTATATGAGAGACAACAATGCATTCCAAGTAACCATATTTAGAGAAAGTTTTCGGCTCAAACGAGCCTTCCTCAGTCAAAAATCTGGAATGAAAATATGCATAGTTAAGAAATATCCATCATAAGAAAAAAGAAATGAAAGAAAACCAAGAAATAAGTTGAGTATAGCAGAAAAGAATCAACATTGAAGGAATAATAGAAATATGAATAACTTAGGGAAAAATAGATAAGATAAAGCAGTAGTAATTCATGTAATATAAAAATTAGGTATAAGTAAATAACTGAGTAAATGAAATTAAGAAGAATGTTAAGACACTAATAGACAAATGACCAGACTGGGAGGAAACAAAGGGCAGGTAGCACAAAGAAAGGAGTAATAAGTGAGTAAATATGGGCAATGTAGCATAAGGTGGGTAATAGTAAGTAAAACAAGTAAGATCAGAGAGATTGGGGAGGAAAGAGATGAGTGGAGGGAGAGAAAGCGATCCTGGAGGTACTGGAGGGTAACACAAGTCTGTGTTACCTGGATGGTGCAGGTAGTCGTGAGTGGAGCAACTGGAGAATGCTCTGTAATGCATAATGACCTAATGGGTAAGGGGGGAAAGGCCCAAAGACTTTGGGTTTTTTGAAAGATAAAAGATGCGCCCCAAAAGGCCCGGGGGTAAAGGCGGGGGAACACATCCGCCGGGAAACCGGAAGTCCTTTTCAACAATACAGTCCAATGAAGGAAAGTGTGTCGGCAGCATAGGGAATAATAATGAGGAATATCAAGCAATTAAAAAGGACTAACACAGCCGCAGAAACCTGAAAATGGGTATCAAATAGTGAGATAAATAGAAATAAACTAAATGAAGTCTGTAGACTGAATGTGTGAATGAGGATGTGTGTATGGATGAACAGAGACGGGGGCAGGACAAATATACAAGAAATATGAAGAGCAAAGTGTTGTGGATAATTAAACAAAACAAAATAAAGTGGAGTATGAAGGAGAAAAGTGAAGAAATATTAAGGAAGCAAAGACAGAAAAATGAAAGAATAAGAAAAAGTAAGAAAAATGAAAAATTAAAGAGTAAGGTGCATAGAAAATCCAGGAGGAGGTGAGGATAAAGGTTACCATTCCGAAGGACCTGGATAATAGATACCAGTCTATAAGATCTTTTTGTCTCAAAGAAAAGGAAAAAATTTGAATTAAAGTATTAAATATTTAATAATGAATAATGGGAAAACAAGAGCATATTCAACATGAATCATAATGTACAGGGTATCCCGATTAAATACACATAGAATGGAAAAAAGGTGGTATCACAGTAGACAGTGTGAAGGTAGAGAGGTTTGAATCAATATTGTTTAATGTAAAATTATAAAAATCCAAGCTTTTCTCCTTTGAATTCTCTCATGATTAACCAACTTGATTTCTTTTAAAAGTTTTCCCACTTTCTGCAAAAAAGAAGGTTTTTTTCCCTTAAAAAGTCTCTCAGCTAAAATGGAATCGACTCCTTTTGTCAAGATATGCAGAATAGAAGAAGCTAAGGGGCTCAGAAGTGAAACCATTGTTATGGGTTTTCTCAGTTTTTAACATCTCTTATCATTTTCTTTTCTGAAGAAAAGACTTAAAAACACTGGAAAATCACTGAAGTTTTGGCTAATGCAACCCCAAGTTTTTTCCCCAGAGCAACGTGACCAATAAAATGTACTTAAAACTCCTAAATAGGACATCACCCGTTCCTCCTTCTTATTGGGCCCCGCGTTTATTTTGTTTAGAGTTATACAAATTGTGTGTAAGGCTTTGCTTTGTCAGAATTCTTGGAAAAAGAAAGAAATTTGACCCAAAACCTTTTGTCTACTCATTCAATCGGCCGATACATGTTCCTTGATCGTGATTTGGAATACCGGGGCAAACGGGTGCCCCCCATTTGGTAAACCCCCCCAACTTTATGGCCCGCTCGTGGGGCTGACCGGGTGGACTAGGACCCCCGGACCCAACCCTCCCACGGGCGTTTGAGGACCGGGGGATATAAAATGAGGACGCGCCTCTAAGGTCAGGTGATTATCATCATATGAAATTAACTACCTTTGGGCCCCATTTGATGTCTCCCGGTTAGTAATTGCTGTGGATCGGTCCGGGGGGTCACAAAAAAGGATAACCTAGACAACTTTGATCCAGCCGGCCACTTTTTCGAACTTTTTTTTGGCTGGATTTCCAGTAGTTGGATTGTCACTTTTTGTAGTCACGAACCCCTTTGCCCGGTAGGGTTGCTGAAAATTTTGGGGGAACCCTTGACACCCTTTTAAGGGTTAATTGTTGATGGAGGGAGCCCCGGGGTTATTTTGGGACAAATCTGTAAATGCTAGAATATTCGGTGGGCCGGTTGGAATTAATTCACTAGGATTTTTTGGGGGCATATAAAGTATCATATATGTGTTTTGACAAAGCCCGGGGGAAAGGGGGGGGGTTTCCCCATTTTGTGGCAAAAAAGGGGGGGATTTTTGTTGGTTGGGCGGGGCCCTTTTTATATTTTGATAAAAAATTCCTTGTGTTGTGGCCCGGGGATCCGGGCACAGCCGGGGGGCCAGGCTGGTATCTTTGTCAGGTTGGAGACCCCCCCATTAAAACCAAATGTTTAAGATTTTTAAAAAAGAGCATAAGTTGCCTAAGAGGCAGAGCTTCAGGGATTGTAGTAGAAAAAAGGAAAAAGTATGGAAAAATCCCTTCAAAATGTAAAGTTGGTGGGATTGCCAAAGAAGGGAAGATTGCACCCATCAAAGGCAAGGGGTAGTGGAGAATCAAAGAGGGCAGTTATCTGACAAAGGGGAGGTTGGAGAGGGCCAGGCTCACCTCCAGGGCCAAAAGTTTGCAAAAGAAGGGTTTTTGGGGAAGTTAAAGTGTTGGAGGGAAGGATAAGGAAAAAAAACTGTAGGGATAAATTTTTTTTTTTAATTAGGTAAAAAAAAACGCTTTCAGGGTTAATTTTATATCAAGCTACATCATTGTTTATCTTTCACACGAAACTGGCAAGTGTAAAACCCTTTGGCTTCGATTCAAAGCATCTGTTGGGGGGTAGCTGCTGGGGGGACATTTCCCCCCTGGCTCTAAGGTGAAATTTAGAAATTATAGCGCTAGTCAGAAGCATCGCAGAGAAAAGAAAAATTTTAAAATAATTTTTAAATGGACTTGAGAGAAAAAACATAATTCCCTCTTGTAATGAGTAAAAAATCTAAAGATAAGCTAGCTTTTGAGACAAGCACTGAAAGAACAATGATCCCCCCTAATCCCCCCCTAAACCCCAAGAACCCGGGGGGAGAGGGGAGACCCGCGGCGGTGTCTCACCCGCTTTTGGTCAAGGGGGGTTTGGGGGAATGGGGAGGGCCCCAGTCTCTGTCCCCCTCCGGGGACCGAGTAAATTTCCGGAAAGGGGATCCCAAGCTCATTTGCATTTAAAAGACCCAGCACGGGGGAAAAGTACGTTCTCTCTGGGTCGGGGGATATCACCACCACCATGGGACCAATTAACCCCCCAACCCTCAATTGCACACGGGGGGGTTTGGCGAGATTATAATAAAAAAGCGGGTTTCAGGGGCTAACAGGACTTGAAAATTATTAAGGAAAAGGGCCAAGTGAGACGGGTTTCCATCCTGAGGGGCGCGGGAGATCTCCCTTGCACTTTTATAATCATTGGTGGGACGTCTATAGGGGAAAAGATATTGAAAAGGGGAAACAATTCAGCTTACATCTGCTTTACTAATGTTTTGGTTTTTGGTTAATGAAATGATGAACAACATGAAACCGGGGCCCTCCCCTCCCACTATCTCCCCCGGTATCTTTATTTTTCCTACAAAATTATGAAATTTATCACTGAAGGGCCCATCCCCCCTGGGGTCCAAACCCCTCAGACATACTTCTGTATTGGGGAAAGGGGGTCGCTTCATAAGTCGCCTCTCACCATCCAATTAATGCGGCCCCTTCCCTGATTGAGATCCGTTTCCTAATCAGACCCCCCTTAACTCTTGAAGGGGACCTTCAGCTCAGATGGCAAAAAATACAGATACTCCAGAAGGCAGGGAAATTAGACCGTTTTGCCCCGGCTTGAAGATGGATAGCGTCCCGCTGTGCCCTTAAGGCCTTACCTGCAGTTATAATGTCCTAATGGAACCCATCCCAAATTCCACCCCATTCTACAACAGCTCCACAGGACTTATGGTCTCAAGGGTCCTGACGATGTTGGACTAGCCAGTACCTGCTGTGTCAGTTTGTCTCAAGGAAGAAGGCCTGAAGATTCAACCAGACCTTACAAAATTTTGGGTCCTAATACCTTACACACCATGTAACACCCCTCGGGGATCCCCCCAAAACCCATGCGGGGGAAACAACCCCCCCTTGGGTACTATTACACGTTTTGGTCCAGTTGCTCGGACAGCCCCAAACTGCTTGAAGGCGTACACGCCGCACAGTTTTTACTGGTAAGCCGCAGACATCTCCTGGACAGATTACTTATTCGGGCCCCCCCCCCAAAGCCCTTTTCGCACCCTACAGCAACCTTGCCGAAGCATATACCCATCAGCGCCCTCTACGCTTACAGTGCTCTTTACTGCGCCCTCACCCAGCCACTCTTCTTCCCTACACAAAAGGGGGGAAAGACAGAAGTGGACTAACCCAATGATACCCCCCCAAAGATTGTTTTAAAAACCCTTTCAAGATAGACTGCTGCCCCATTCACAGTTGACCGGGAGACCCCCTGCAATCTTGATCCGACTGATGGGTCAAGTATGCACTGAAAATGGGGGGTTTTCAACAGGATTTTCAATAACCCCGAAATGAAATCCTCATGGAGAAGCACTGCCCCCGCACTTTTCAGCTCAAAATTGAGTTACAGGGTCTGGAGGAACCCGTAGAAGGGCCAAAGGACGACACCAAATATGGGCGATTCAAGGTTTGCCATGGGAACACATGACTTTTGGGCCTCTGGAAAAATCGAGGATTCATCACGCAGCGGGAAAACCCCTCAAGATCAGTACATCAAGTCTCAATGGGCCGCACTTGAACTGCCCACAAAAGGTAGCCCTTTAAAGGTTAAGGCCCATGCAAGTGAAAAACAACAGACCCAGGAAAAACCCAAAACGACCAAGCCGCAAAAAACAAGCTCTTGGTGTATGTCATCCAAGTGGCGGGATCCTGAGCCCATTAGGAAAACCCCCAGAGCTCAGAAAAGGAATTTATTAAAAAAACAGGGAAATGATAACTCCAGCCTCGATTGGAAACCCCGGGTGGGCCCCCCCCGAAAAAATACAGCGAACAACATCTGGGGAATGCAAAGGGGAAAAAAGATGGAAGAAAGATGGGGCAACCTCGAAAGAGGGAAATTTTAAATGCAAAGGCCTTTCTGTTTACCTAACGACTGTACCTCCATTCAGCCCGGGCCCATGGGGCTTCATGTGGAAAGAAACAGGGACCAGTATGTCGAAATTGTACCATGCTCCGGAACAGTTCCTGATTGCGCCCACAATCAAGCATTACTATCGTCCCCCTGCAACCCTTCCCCAACGTCAAATTCCCATGCAGCACTTGGCGAACCGAAATCCCCCTTTCCCAAAAGGGTTTAAGTGGCCACATCCAATGCCAAGAGCGGGAAGTTGAATTGTTTTGGTTGCAATAGACATGTTTTCAGGATGGCCAAAGCCCACCCTGACCACATGACCTCCAAAGTAACGGCAAAGAAGCTGAACTGAAATATTGTCGATTTGGGAATCCCCAGGGATCGGTCAAACCAGGGTCCCCGCATTCCTTCCTCGGGTTTTTCCGAGAACTTTGGAACATTTAGGGGAATTTGGGCCTCCCCACGCCGTAAACCCCTCCCAAAAAGCTTGCGAAGGGCGAAAAATGAATGGGACCCCAAGAATAATTTCAAAAATACTGCGAGTCCCCCTTCCCTGGGCCCGACCTTCTCCCCAAATTTTTCTGTACCACGTTAGGCCCCCCACAAGCAAAACATGGGCCCAACCCCATTTGAGATACTGTTTGGGAACCTCCTTCTGTGTTTTTAGGGCAGGGGGCAAGAGTTTTGGGGGAAAAAATGACAGGACTTTCAATTTGTGATTGAATTGTCTAAAAGTTGAAATTTGCATGCTGCAGTCTTGTTGTCTTCGAATCACAGGGAAACGTGCATGATTTAAACCAGGGGACCAGGTGTACATAAAAGGGATATAAGGAGGAATTGCCTGGGGCCCCGATTTGAAGGCCCAAAAATGTTATCCCGATTAACCCCACGGATTTAAATTGGAGGGAAAACCCCGTGGATCCCTGCTTCTCATTGTAAAAGGGACCCGTGACGAAATGATTTTATATCCCTTTTTTTTTTTACCTATACTAAACTAATGATTTTTTTTGGGGTGGACATTAACCAAATTTGGGCCTCAGGGGAGGGTTGGGAACTCCTGGGGAATACCTTTTTTCCCCCAATGCACGACGAAGGCATCATTTGGGGGGCCCCCGGGCCGGAAATTTTTCCAGGTTAACCGCCAGGGGAAACTTGAATCTCAATGGGGCCCTCCTGGATGTCTTTTGGTTTTGGGAAGGGGAATAGAATGGGTTGCCGCACCTAAAGGTCGGCCATTTAAACAATTTCCATGCCCCTTCAAAATTACCCATGGAAACCAGCCCCCACCTAGAGACCCCCCAAGCAGGGGGAACGACAGCCCCCGTATCCAGGGGAAGACCTAATGTGTATTAATTTTTATTTGGGGTGCCCAAAGGGGGGCCCAGATCGTTTAAAGCGCTAATCAAATTTGCGCTTCGCTTTCCCTTATTCCCCAAGTTCAAATTAAAAAAAATGTAGACTGGGTTTAATTTCATTTTTTATAACCAGCAAAGTTTTTTTAATTACAAAAGGGGGGTTCAGGGGGGTTATGAAGAATTTGGCCCCAATACAGGATGCTTTTCAGAACCGATTACCCCCGCATGGTTTCTGGCGGGGAAAAAGGGGATTTTTTGGATGATAGGTGAAGAATTTCTGCACCCATTACCTGACCACAATGAAAAGGAAAAAAACCACGCCCTAGGGAAGATAAAGAATCTGTCCAAGGAAATTAAAGAACCAGAGTGGACACTTCTTGGGCCTCCTGGCTGACTGATTGATGGAGGGTGGAAGGCTGGTTCCCCTGGGCATGATACTACTAGTTATACGGGGGCTACGTTTGACTGTGTTGCGCCTTCCCCCCTACAAAAATCTTTGGCCAGGAAGCTGCGGGGGGAGCCACCCCGGAACTTTCCTTAGCACAACAGACCTCTGATGTGTGATGAAAAGGACCCACAGCATCCCCCCCTTTCCAAGACCCCCAAAAAGTAGAACCAAAAGTCAATTTTCTGATTTAGGGACGACCCGGGGGAAAACCCCACACTGTTAGGTAGGGGCACTGGAAATTGCGTGTTGAATTTCCCCCGTTTGAGGGTTTTCTTTACAAATTCTTCTGAAAAAATCCCCCCCTTTTCCCCCTTTGATCATTTCCAAAGGTCCTATCTATTCTTAGTTTTTAGAAGGACAATAGGGACAGTGGAGAAAATCTTTGGGCTTTAGGGGGGATTGTGAAAGGGGAGAGAGGTTTTAATCAATATTTTTAAAAGAAAATTAGAAATCCCAAGCTTTTCTCCTGTGTGAATTCTTCATGATTAACCAACTTATTTCCTGTAAATTTTTCCCACTTCTGCCCCTAAAAGAAGGGTTTTTTTCCTTAAAAGTCATCTCACTAAAATGGAATTGATCCATTTGTCAAGAATGATGCGCAATTATAAGAAGCTAAAATGGTCAGGGTGTAAACCCCTTTTTTTATCGGGTTTCTCAGGATGTAACATCTGTTACATTCTCTTTCTGAAAAAAAGACTTAAACACTGGAAAAAACCTGAATTTTGGCAATCAAACCCCAAGACTTTTCCCCCGAGACAACGTGGACCAATAAAAAGTCTTAAAAGCTGCCCAAATATGGAAAACATCCCTTCCCCTTTTTCTCTATTTCGCCTGCGTTTATCTTGATTAATTATAAAAATTTGTAAGGCTTTGCTTTGTCAGAATTGCTTGGAAAATGAAAGAAATTTTACCCCCAAACCCTTTTGTCGACTCAGTTTCTAACGGGGCCCCATACATGTTCCTCGACTATTTTTGGGAATACCGGGCAAAGGGTGCCCCAAGTTGGGAAACGCCCCCAACAACACATGGTAAAACAAAATTTGATAACAACAAAACAATGTAAAACATAAAAAACGCAAGAATAAGGGATAAATCACAGCCATCTGTAGTCAAATTCAAATTCAAACCTTGTGGTTCCAGGAGTAAAACCAAAATATTTTATTTTTTTAATAAACATCGTTAAAACCCCTTTTTTTGGGGTTTGGACATGGTCAATTTTTGAAAGTGTAATTGTGAGATTTCATGGCAATATGAGTGAAAATAAGCAGGAATTGAGAGAAGATTCTCATTACAGCATGTAGTGGAATTATGTTTTGATGCACAGTCTTTCATTTTTTGGGTGGTTTCACCCACATACACCAAGGCATATGGGCATTTGAGTAGATAGACTACATAAATCGAATCACATGTGAAGAAACCCGCAATTTTGTATTTGCGCCATGGGGGTTGTGGGAAAAAAAAATTACCTTTATAACACAACAATTGGAACAATGAAGACAAGGAAAAGTACCATATTTTGGTGCTGCCAAAGTCCTTTGTGGTGGTAATTTAGTGAAAGGCCCAATATCGGCCTTAACTAGGATATCACAGATGTTCCTATTGCATTTGAAACAATGTAATGATGTGGTTTCTAGTTCTCTGATATCTGGGTAAGATTTTTTTTAGAAAAGCTATGTTGGGGATTTTTATCGAAAAGTTGAAATCGGGGCCAGTTTTTTTTGTTGATCAAATTTTTAACTGGATAAAAATTTTGGTAAAATCTGTGCATCATCAATAAATCGTGCCATTTTCGGGGGCCCTTTCCCGTCTTTTGGCGGGCCCCAAAACAGCTTTCAGAATAGAGCGGGGGAGAAGTGTGTGCACCTGACTGGGATGTGTATGGTTGCATTGGCTGGAAAAAACACATGACCCCGTTTTTCATAGAAAAAGCCCTTCCTGTTTTTCAATTTTCTCTCACATTCCCAACGGAGGACTGCCTCTGCCTTGTCCAAAAAATAGCGAAAATTCTATTTTTTCACAGAGAAAGCCCCACTGTTAGCTGTGACCCTTACACTTAGTTAGATCAGAGATTGGAAATTTTATGTATTTTGGTAGAGAATTTTAAAGGAGCTCTACCGCGTAAAGTCACGGAGGAACGGGTGGTGGGGTGGGGGTCCCACGGGCGAAAACGACAAGCTCTATAAAGAAACTGATAAAGTTCACCAAGACTTAGTGAAGACATTTCACTGCAATAGCTTTATTATTAACATTTTTCTTTAAAAAATTTTTCTGGAAAATT
Organism: Phyllomedusa bahiana; assembly: GCA_025379985.1. NCBI lineage: Eukaryota > Metazoa > Chordata > Amphibia > Anura > Hylidae > Phyllomedusa > Phyllomedusa bahiana. The sequence continues at coordinate 10,166 of JAODAL010085222.1, forward strand.
GGGCAGCCTAACTTATATTAGGATACACATCTTTTTTAGTAACTGAGGTCTCTTTTTTTAGGTGCAAAAACTCCACTTTTATTTTCAGTAAACATTTCAGAAGGTGTTCTTTTTTAAATTTTTCCCATTTTCCCGCTTTGTTGTTTTCCACCTTTCAGTTTAAAATTTCAAACCCGCATTTTGTAGTCACACAGGTTGAAAGGTGCCAAAATACCTTTTATTATCCGAAACTTCAGATATTTTTTTTCACTTTTTCGCACTACAGCTTTGTTCATTTTGGCACCTTGCATTAAATTTCAATCCGCAATTTTTTATCACAAGGTTAAAGGGGCCAAAAAAACCTTTTTTAACCCAAACATTACGATACGTGTTTTTTTCACTTTTCGCACTACAGCTTTGTTCATTGAGCACCTTGCACTTAAATGTGAATACAGCAATTTGTAGCCCCCCACAGTGAATTGAAAGGTGCCAAAAAAAACCTTTTATTACCGA
>JAODAL010085223.1:0-10657 GCA_025379985.1 Phyllomedusa bahiana
TTGCCGGAAAAAAAGGCGCCCGGGGGTTAACCCCACCCTTTCAGGAAGTGATTTTAGCAAAAAATTGGAGGGTTTAACCGTTTCTTTGGGGGAAAGGGGCACGGGTCAGGGTGGTTTCCTAAAAATGGGCAAAAAAATTTTAAAACCGCGGTGGCGATTCCGGCGAAAAAAAAAGTTTTTTGCCGGGTAAAATGGCGCCGTGGAGTTAACCCCGACCTTTCTGGGAAATGAGCTGAGCAAAAAAAATTTGGGGGGTTAACCTTGGGTTTCTTGGGAAACGGGGTCAGCGGGATCATGCTGGTTTGGCCTAAAAAATGGCAAAAATTTTAAGCCCGCGGGTGGCGATTCCGGCGAAAAACGAAATGTTTTTTTGCCGCTAAAATGGCGCCGTGGAGTTAACCCCGACCTTGATGGAAGTGAGGCTGAACCAAAAAAATGGAGGTTAAGCCTTGGTTCTTGGAAACGGGGTCAGCGGATCAGCTGGTTTGGCTAAAAATGGCAAGAGTTCTGAGCCCGCGGGTGGGGGTTCCGGCGAAAAACGAAAATGTATATTTGCCGGCTAAAATGCGCCGTTGTGAGTTAAACCCCGACCTTGGCTGAAGTTAGGCAGAGCAAAAATTTTGGAGGGTTAAGCCTTGGTTTCTTGGGAAACGGGGTCAGCGGATCCGCTGGTTTGGCCTAAAAAGGCAAATAATTCCGTAAGCCGTCTGTTGGCGATTCCGTCGGAAAAACGAAATGATTTTTGCCGGGCTAAAATGGCGCCGTGGAAGTTAACGGCCCGACCTTGCTGTAAGTGAGGCTGAGCAAAAAAGATTGAGTGATAACCCTTGGATTCTTGGGAAACGGGGTCCTGCGTTATCAGGCTGGTTTGGCCTAAAAATGGCAAAAATTCTAAGCCGCTGGGTGGCGATTACTTCAGAAAAACGCAATGTTTATTTGCCGGCTAAAATGGCGCCGTGGAGTTAACCCCGACCTTGCTGTAAGTGAGGCTGATGCAAAAAAATTTGGAGGTTTAAGCTTGTTTTTCTTGGGAAAACGGGTCAGCTGGATCAGGCCTGGTTGGCCTTAAAAATGGCAAAAATTCTATGCCCGCGGGTTGCGATTCCGGCGAAAAAATGAAAAGTTTTTTGCCGGCTAAAATGGCGCCGTGGAGTAAACCCCGACATTTCTGGTAAGTTGAGGCTGAGCAAAAAATTGGAGGTATACGCCTAGGTTTCTTGGGAAACTTTCACATTAATCAGGCAGGTTAGCCAAAAAATTGCAAAAATTCTAATCCCCGGGTGGCTATTCCGGCGAAAACGGAAATGTTTTTATTTTTTGGGCCGCCCCCCCTGGGGCTAAAATGTCCGCGTGTAGTTAACCCCGACCTTGCTGGAAGTGAGGCTGAGCAAAAAAATTGGAGGTTAAGCCTTGGTTTCTTGGGAAACTGGGGTCAGCGGGATCAGCTGGTTTTGGCCGAAAAATGTCAAAAAATCTAAGCCGCCGGTTGGCGATTCCGGCGAAAAACGAAATGTTTTTGCCGGCTAAAATGGCGCCGTGGAGTTAACCCCGACCTTGCTGGAAGTGAAGCTGACAATAAGAATTGTAGGGTATATAGACTTGTTTCTGGGAAAGGGGGTCAGTCGGGATCAGTCGGTTTGCCTAAAAATGTCAAAAATTCTAAGCCCGCGGTGCGAAATCCGTCGAAAAAGCGAAATGTTTTTTTGCCGTCAAAATGGCGCGTGGAGTTACCCCGACCATGCTGAAGTGAGCTGAGCAAAACAAAATTTGGGTTTAAAGCCAGGTTTTCCTTGGGAAACGGGGTACAGCGGATCAGGCCAGATTTGCCTAAAAATGGCAAAAATTCGTAAGCCCGCGGTGGCGTGATTCCGGGCGAAAAACGAAAAATTTTATTTGCCGGCAAAAATGCGCCGTGTGAGTTAACCCGACCTTTGCTGGAATTGAGGCCTGAGCAAAAAATTGATGGTTAAGACTTGTATTCTGGGAAACGGGGTCCATCGGATCAGGCGGTTTTGGCCAAAAAATGGCAAAAATTCTAAGCCCGCGGGTGGCGATTCCGGCCGAAAAACGAAATTTTTTTTGCCGGCTAAAATGGCGGCGTGGAATTAACCCCGACCTTGCTGGAAGTGAGGCCGAGCAAAAAAATTGGAGGGTTAAGCCTTGGTTTCTTGTAAATGGGGTCAGCAGGAATCCTTGCTGAGTAGCCTGAAGAAATGGCAAAAATTCTAAGCCCGCGGGTGGCGATTCCGGGGGGAGAAAAAAACAAATGTTTTTTTGCCGTCAAAATTGGCCCGTGGAGTTGAACCCGACCTTGCTGGAAGTGAGGCTGAGCAAAAAGATGGGAGGTTAACCATGGTTTCTTGGGAAACGGGGTCAGCGGGAACAGTCTGGTTTGGCCTAAAAATGGCAAAAATTCTAAGCCGATGGTGCGATTCCGGCGAAAAACGAAATGTTTTTTGCCGGCTAAGAAAGGCGCCGTGGAGTTACCCCGACCTGCTTGAAGTGTGAGCTGAGCAAAAAAATTGGAGGGTTAAGCCTTGGTTTCCTTGGGAAATGGGGTCAGCTGGATCAGGCTTGGTTAGGCCAAAAAATGGCAAAAATTCTAAGCCCTCGGTTTGTGTGCGAATCCGCTAAAAACGAAATGTTTTTGCCGGCTAAAATGGCGCCGTGAGTTAACCCCGACGCTTGCTGGAAGTGAGGCTAGCAAAAAAAATTGAGTGTTAAGACCTTGTTGTTACTTGGTAAACGGGGTCAACGAATCAAGGCTGGTTTGGCCTAAAAATGGCAAAAATTCTAATCCCTGCGGGTTGTCGATTCCGAGAAAAACGAAATGTTTTTTGCATCAAAAATGTGGCTCGTGGAGTTAACCCCGACCTTGCTGGAAGATGAGCTGAGAAAAAAATTGGAGGGTTAAGCTTGGTTTTCTTGGAAAACGGGGTCTGCGGGATCCAGGCTGGATTGGCCAAAAAAATGGCAAAAATTCCTAAGCCCGCTGGTGTCGATCCGCGAAAACGAAATTTTTTTGCCGCTAAAAATGGCGCGTGGAGTTAACCCCGACCTTGCAGGAAGTGGGCATGAGGCAAAAAAATTGAGGTGGTTTAAGCCTTGGTTCCTTGGGAAACGGGTATTCTGTCGGGATCTGCTGGATGCCAAAAATGGCAAAAATCTAAGCCCGCGGGGGCGGATTCCCGTGAAAAAACGAATGTTTTTTGCCGGCGAAAATGCGCCGTGGAGTTAACCCCGACCTTCGGGGAAGTTTTAGGCTGAGTCAAAAAAATTGGGAGGTTAAGCCATTGTGTCTTGGGAAACGGGTCTGCGGGATCTGGCTGGTTTGGCATAAAAATGCAAAAAATTCTAAGCCCGCTGGTGGCGATACCGGCGAAAAACGAAATGTTCATTGCCGGCTAAAATGGCGCCGTGGATCTAACCCCGACCTTGCTGGAAGTGAGGCTGAGCAAAAAAATTGGAGGGTTAAGCCTTGGTTTCTTGGGAAACGGGGTCAGCGTAATCAGGCTGTTGCTAGAAAAAGGCAAAAATATCTAAGCCCGCGGGTGGCGATTCCGGCGAAAAAACTAATGTTTTTTTGCCGGCAAAAATGGCGCCGTGGTGTTAACCCCGACTTTGCATGGAAAGTGAGGCTGATCAAAAAAATTGTGAGGGTTAAACCTTGGTTCTTGGGAAACGGGGTCAGCGGGATCATGCTGGTTTTGCCTTAAAATGGCAAAAATTCTAAAGCCCGCGGGTGGCGAATCCGCGAAAAACGAAATGTTTTTGTGCCGGGCTAAAATGGCGCCGTGGAGGTTAACCCCGCCTTGCTGGAAGTGAGGCTGAGCAAAAAAATTGGAGGGTTTTAATACTTGGCTTCTTGGGAAAGCGGTGTCAGCGGGGATCAGGCTGTTTGCCTAAAAATGGCAAAAATCCTCAGCCCGCTGGTGGCGATTCCGGCGAAAAACGAAATGTTTTTTGCCGGCTAAAATGGCTCCGTGGAGTTAACCCCGACCTGCTGGAAGTGTAGGCCATAGCAAAAAAAATTGGAGCGCTAAGCCTTGGTTTCTTGGTAAACGGGTCATCGGAATCAGGCTGGTATGGCCTAAAATGGCAAAAATTCTAAGCCCGCTTGAGGGCGATTACTGTCGAAAAACTAAATGTTTTTTTGCCGGCCTAAAAGGCGCCTGTGGAGTTAACCCCGTACTCTTTATGCTGGAAGTGAGTGGCGAGCAAAAAATTTGAGGAGGGTTTTAAGCCTTGGATTCTTTGGAAACGGGGTCGGCGGGATCAGGCTGGTTTGGCCTAAAAATGGCAAAATCTAAGCCCGTGGGTGGCGATTCCAGCGAAAAACGAAATTGTTTTTTTGTCGGCTAAAATGGCGCCGTGAGTTAATCCCCGACCTTGCTGAAGTGAGGCCCACTGAGGCAAAAAATTGGAGGGTTAAGCCTTGGTTACTTGGGCCACGGGGTCAGCGGGATCAGGCTGGTTGGCCTAAAAAGGCAAAAATTCCTAAGCCCGCGGGTGGCGATTCCGGCGAAAACGAAATGTGTTTGCCTGCTAAAATGGCGCCGTGGAGGTTAACCCCGACCTTGCTGGAAGATGGAGGCGAGCAAAAAAATTGGAGGATAGAGCCTTGTTTCTTGGGAACGGGTCAGCGGGATCAGGCCTGGTTTTGGACACCTAAAAATGCAAAAATTCTAAGCCCGCGGGTGGCGATACCGCGAAAAACGAAATGTTCTTTTTTCCGGGCTAAAATGGCGCGTGGAGTTAACCCCGACCTTGCTGGAAGTGAGGCAGAGCAAAAAAACTGGAGGTGTTAAGAATTGGTATCTTGGGAAACCGGTCAGCTGGATCATTCTGGTTTGGCCTAAAATAGATGGCAAACATTTCTAAGCCGGCGGTGGCGAATCTCGGCGAAAATCGAAATGTTTTTTTGCCGTCTAAAATGGCGCCGTGGATTTAACCCCGTCCTTGCGGAAGTGAGGCTGAGCAAAAAAATTTTAGGTTAAGGCTTGGTTTCTTGGGAAACGGGGTCAGCGGGATCAGGCTGGTTGTGCCTAAAAATGGCAAAAATTCTAAGCCCGCGGGTGGCGATTCCGACGAAAAACGAAATGTTTTTTGCCGGCTAAAATGGCGCCGTGGAGTTAACCCCGACCTTGCTGTGGAAGTGAGGCTGAAGCAAAAAAATTGGAGGGTTAAGAACTTAGTTTTTCTTGGAAACGGAGGTCAGCGGATCAGGCTGGTTTGGCCAAAAAATGGCAAAATTCTAATCCCGCGGGTGGCGTATCCGGCTAAAAACTAAATGTTTTTCGCCGGCTAAAATGGCGGCGTGGAGTTACCCCGACCTTGCGGAAGTGAGGCAGAGCAAAAAAATTGTGGAGGGTTAATCTTGGTTTCTTTGGAAACGGTGTCAGCGGTATCCGGCTGGTTGGCCCAAAAAAGGGCAAAAATTCTAAGCCGCGGGAGGGATCCTCGAAAAACGAAATTGTTTTTTGGCCGCTAAAATGGCGCTGTAGTTAACCCCGACCGCTTGCTGAAGTGTAGGCGTGACAAAAAATTGGAGTGTAAGCCATGTTTCTTTGGAAACGGGTCAACGAATCAGGCTGGTTTGGCCTAAAAAGGGGAGGGGGGGGGGGGGGGGGGGCGGGGAAGGGATGGTTGGGCGGGGGGAGGAGGGGGGGGGGGGGGGGTGGGGGGGGGTGGGGGAGCCCGGGGGCTGGGGGGGGGCGGGGCTGGTGTACGATTCGCGAAAAACGAAAAATGTTATTTTGCCGGCTAAAATTTCTCCGTTGGAAGTAAACCCCTACCTTGCTTGAATTGAGGCTTAGCAAAAAATTGGAGGTTAAGCCTTGTTTCTTGGGAAACGGGGTCACGGATCAGGCAGGATTGTGCCAAAAAATGTGCAAAAATTCTAAGCCCGCGGGTGGTCTATTCCGGCTGAAAAACGAAATGTTTATTTGCCGGCTAAAATTGTGCGCCGTGGAGTAACCCCGACCTTGCTGAGAGTGAGAGCATGCAAAAAAAAATTGAGGTGTAGCCTAGGGTTTCTTGGAAACGGGTCTGCGGGACCAGGCTGGTTTGGCCAAAAAATGGCAAAAATTCTCAGCCCGCGGGTGTCGATTCCGTCGAAAATCAAAATGTTTTTTGCCGCTTAAAAGCGCCGGGAGTTAACCCCGACGCTATGCTGAAGTGAGGCTGAGCAAAAAAATGAGGGTTAAGCCTTGTTTCTTGGGAAACGGTGTCTGCGGATCAGGCTTGGTTTTGGCCAAAATGGCAAAGAATTCTAAGCCAGCGTGTGGCGATTCCGTCGAAAAACGAAATGGTTTTTTGTTGCCGGCTAAATGGCGGCCTGTGGATTAACCCCGACCTTGCTGGAAGTGAGGCTGAGCAAGAAAGAAGAAATAAAAAATTGGAGGGTTAAGACCTTGTTTCTTGGGAAACGGGGTCAGCGGATCCGTCTGGGTTTTGGCCTAAAAATGGCAAAAATTTCTAATCCCGCGGGTGTGTCGATTCCGGCTAAAAACGAAATGTTTTTTGCCAGCTAAAATGGCGCCGTGGATGTAACCCCCGACCTTTGCTGTAATTGAGGCTGAGGCAAAAAAATTGGAGGGTTAAAGCCTTGGTTTCTTGGGAAAACGGGTCAGCGGAAGTCAGGCTGGTTGTTTGTGCATAAAAATGCAAAAATTTCTACGCCCGCGGGTGGCGATTCCGGCTAAAAACGAATTTTTTTTTGCCGGCTAAAATGGCTCCGTGGAGTTAACCCCGACCTTGCTGGAAGTGAGTATGAGCAACAAAAATTTAATTTTGGAGGGTTAAACCTTGTTTCTTGGGGAAACGGGGTCTCTCTCTATCGGATCAGGCTGGTTTTGGCCTAAAAATGGGCAAAAAATTCTAAGCCCGGCGGGTGATCGACTTTCCGGCGTAAAAACGAAATGTTTTTTGCCGCTAAAATGGCGCCGTGGAGTTAACCCCGACCTTGCTGGGAAGTGAGGCTGAGCAAAAAAATTGGAGGGTTAAGACTTTGTTTATTGGGAAACGGGTTGAGCGGGATCAGTCTGGTTTGCCTAAAATGGCAAAAATTCTCAGCCCGCGGGTTGCGATTTCCGGGCGAAAAACGAAAATGTTTTTTGCCGGCTAAAATGGCGCCGTGGGAGTTAACCCCGACCTTGCCTGGAAGTGAATGCTGAGCAAAAAAATTGGAGGGTTAAGCCCTTGGTTTCTTGGGAAACTTCACGGGGATCAGGCTGGTTTGGCCTAAAAATTGCAAAAAAATCTAAGCCGCGGTTGGCGATTCCGTCGAAAAAACGAAATGTATTTTGCCTGGTAATAAATTGCGCTCGTGAAGTAACCCGACCTTGCTGGAGAGTGAGGCTGAGGCAAAAAAGATTGGAGGTAATAAGCCTTGGTTTCTGGCAACGGGGTCAGCGGGATCAGGCCTGGTTGTTTGGCAAAAAATGGCAAAAATTCATAAGCCCGCGGGTGTCGATTCCGGCGTAAAAACGAAATTGTTTTTTGCCGTCTTAAAATTTGGCTCCCAGTGGAGTTAACCCCCGAACCTTGCTGGATGTGAGGCTGAGCAAAAATTGGTATGGTAAGCCTTGGTTTTTCTTGGGAAGACGGGTCAGACGTAATCCGGCTGGTTTTGGCCTAAAATGGCAAAAATTCTAAGCCCGCGGGTGCGATTCCGGCGAAAAACGAAATGTTTTTTGCCGCTAAAATGGCGCCGGGTTGGAGTTAACCCCGATCTTGCTGGAAGTGAGGCTGAGCAAAAAATTGGAGTGTTAAGCCTTGGTTCTTGTGGAAACGGGGTCAGCGGAAATCAGGCTGGTTTGGCCTAAAAATGGGCAAAAAATGTCTAAGCCCGCGGTGTGCGATTATACGGCGAAAAACGAAATGTTTTTTTGCCGGCTAAAAATGGCGCCGAGGAGTTAACACCGACCTTGCAGTAAGTGAGGCTGGGCAAAAAATTGGAGGGTTAAGCCTTGGTTTCTTGGGAAACGGGGTCCGGGGGTATCTGGTTGTTTTGCCAAAAAACTGCAAAAATTCTAACCCGCGGGTGCGATTGCGGCGAAAAAATGAAATGTGTTTTTGTCCGCTAAAATGGCGCTGTGGAGTTAACTCCGACCATGCTGGAAAGTGAGGCTGAGCCAGAAAATTGGAGGTTTAAGCCTTGGTTTCTTGGGAAACGGGTCAGCAAATCAGGCTGGTTTGGCCAAAAAATGGCAAAAATTTACTAAGCCGCTGGTGGCTATCACGGCGAAAACGTAATGTTTTTTTTTTTTGCCGGCTAAAATTGGGCCGAGGAGTTAACCCCGACCTGCTGGAAGTGAGGCGCTGAGCTAAAAAATTGGAGGGTTAAGCCTTGTTCTTGGGAAACGGTACAGCGGGATCAAGGCTGGTTTTGGCCTAAAAAATGCAAAAATTCTAAGCCCGCGGGTGGATTACCGGCGAAAAACGAAAGTGTTTTTTGCCGCTAAAATAGGCTCCGTGGAGTAGACCCCGACCCTTGCCAGGAAGTGAGGCTGAGCAAAAAATAGGTAGGTTAAGGAGCTTGGTTCCTTGGGAACGGGGTCAGCGAGGGATCAATGCCGGGTATTGCCTAAAAATGGCAAAAATTCTAAGCCCGCGGGTGGCGATTTCCGGTCTAAAAAATCGAAATGTTTTTTGCCGCTAAAATGGCCCGGAGTTAACCCCGACCTTGCTGGAAGAGAGGCTGAGCAAAAAAATTTGGAGGGTTAAGCATTGTTTCTTGGGAAACGGGGTCAGCGGTGATCAGCTGTGATTGGCCTAAAAATGGCAAAAAATTCTAAGCCCGCGGGTGGCGATTCCGGCGAAAAACGAAATGTTTTTGCCGTCTAATTGCGCCGTGGGGGGGAGTTAACCCGACCTTGCTGGAGTGAGGCTGAGAAAAAATTGAGGGTAAGCCTCTGGTTTCTTGGGAAACGGGTCAGCGGGATCAGGCCTGGTTTTGGCCAAAAAATGGCAAAAATTCTAAGCCCGCGGGTGGTGATTTCCGAGGCATAAAAATAAATGTTTTTTGCCGGCTAAAATGGCGCGTGGAGTTTAACCCCCGACCCTAGCTGGAAGTTAGGCTGAGCCAAAAAAATTGGAGGGTTAAGCCTTGTTTCTTGGAAACGGGTCAGCGGAATCCGCTGGTTTTTTGTGCCTAAAAATGGCAAAAATTCTAAGCCCTCGGGGGGCGATTCCGGCGAAAAACGAAATGTTTTTTGCCGGCTAAAATGGCGCCGTGCGATATAACCCCGACCTTGCTGGAAGAGAGGCTGAGCAAAAAAATTGGAGTGTTAAGCCTTGGTTTTCTGGGAAACGGGGTCAAGGATCAGGTCTGGTTTGGCCTAAAAAAGGCAAAATTCTAATCCCGCGGGTAGTCGATTGCCGTCGACAACGAAAAGATATATGCCGGGCTAAAATGGCGCATGTGAGTTAAACCCACCTTGCTGAAGTGAGGCTGAGCAAAAAAATGGAGGGTGTTAAGCCTTGTGTTTCTTTGGGAAGGGGTCAGCGGATCAGGCTGGTTTGGCCAAAAAATGGCAAAAAATTCTGAGCCCGCGGTGGCGATGTCCGGCGAAAAAACGAAAATAGTTTTTTGCCGGAAAAAATGGCGCCGTGGATGTTAACCCGACCTTGCAGGAAGTGGGCTGATCTAAAAAATTGGAGGTTAAGCCTTGGTTACTTGGGAAACGGGGGTCAGCGGGATCTGGCTGGATAAGGCCTAAAAATGGGCAAATTCAAGCCCGCGGGTGTCGATTCCGTCGAAAACATGAAAGAATTTTGCCGAGGCTAAAAATGGCGCCGTGAGTTAACCCCGGCCTTGTGAAGTGAGGCATAGCAAAAAAATTGGATGGTTAAGCCTTGGTTTCTTGGGAAACGGGGTCAGCAGAATCAGCTGTGTTTGATCCAAAAAAATGGCAAAAATTCTAAGCCCTCGGGGTTGCGAATCCGCGAAAAACGAAATGTTTTTGTTGCACGGTGGCTAAAAGAGGCGCCGTGGTAAGTAACCCCGACCTTGCTGGAAGTGATAGGCTGAGCAAAAAAATTGGAGGGTTAAGCCTGGATCTGTGGGAAACGGGTCAGCGGGATCAGGCAGGTTTGGCTAAAATGTCCAAAATACTAAGGCCCTCGGTGGCGAATTCCGGCGAAAAACGAAATGTTTTTATGCCGGCAAAAAGTGGCTTCCGTGAGTGTAACCCCGACCTTGCTGAAGTGAGGCCTGATCAAAAAAATTGTAGTGGTAAGACTTGGAATTCTAGGGAAACTGGTCAGCGTGATCAGGTGGTTAGGTCCTAAAAATGGCGAAAAAATTCTAAGCCCGCGGGTGGCGATTCCGCGAAAAACGAAATGTATTTTGCCGCTAAAAATGGCGCCGTGGAGTTTAACCCCGACCTTGCTGGAAGAGGGTTGAGGCTGAGCAAAAAATAGGAGGGTTAAGCCTTGGTTTCCTTGGAAACGGGGTCAGCGGGGTCTGCTGGTTTGGCAAAAAATGGCAAAAATTCTAAGCCCGCGGGGGGCGATTCCGGCGAAAAAACGAAAAGTTTTTTGCCGGTAAAATGGCCGGGAGTTAACCCCGACCTTTCTGGAAGTGAGGCTAGCAAAAAAATTGGGGTTAACCTTGGTTTTCTTGGGAAACGGGTCGCGGTCCGGGTGTTGGGGC